>JARQSW010000561.1:74903-196211 GCA_030142375.1 Calameuta pallipes | reverse complement strand
CAATCAATTTTATTTCAGCGCTTCGTTCGTGAAGCTGATCCTGGAGTAAGGACCTCTCTTCCCAAACCCACCCCTCACCCGGTAAGACTAAGAAAGAAAAATTATTTAATTTTTTAAAAATTATATTTGTTTTATGTAATTTTTGTATTCTATTTAAGCGCATACGTCGTGAAGCGGGCGCTGAAGTAAGAGCCATCTAACAAGCCAACATTTTCTGTGGAATCTACCATGTCTGCATGAGTAATTCATAGCTTTAGTTTTATTTCATCGAAATCTATGCTGATTGATTTGTCCCAACAATCATTGTCATAACAATCATTCGTCGATGATAGATTATTTTAGTTGAACATCCATTGTTAAGGCTAAAGACGCTACGCAGACTAAAGATTTCACTCCTTCAGTCTTCGAGTAAACGACAAAAGTTATGCAAGAAAGGAAGAAAATTAAGAGATGATACTAGAATCGACCTGGCCAAAAAGGCAGTCGCAGATCAGAAGTCGTAGAGATCAATGAGAAGACACAGAAATCCATTTTCCAATAGAATAATCCAAGTCAATGTTCAAAAATCAAATCTAAAGTATAAG
Source organism: Calameuta pallipes (assembly GCA_030142375.1). Taxonomy (NCBI): domain Eukaryota; kingdom Metazoa; phylum Arthropoda; class Insecta; order Hymenoptera; family Cephidae; genus Calameuta; species Calameuta pallipes. The sequence goes on along the minus strand of JARQSW010000561.1, from coordinate 195,627 downwards.
TCACTACTCAGAGTCCATCCCAAGTCTTTTGGCGCCATCTTAAAAATTGTTTTCGTCTTCATGGGTCAATTCTATTATACATAATTCAGAGGATTCTCAATAAACATAAGTTGCTTTTGATGTTACTTTGTTACTTATGATATACAGTAGAACCTCGATTATCCGAACCCTCAATTATCCGAACGATGACTTACAATTAGTTTATCCTAACCCTCAATTATCCGAACGATAACTTACAATTAGTTTATCCGAACGCTCAATTATCCGAACGTTGGCACGAAAGATACATTGTTGCTCGCTGCTACCGTCGTGGGCAACAATGTATCCAAATGTATCTTTGCGAGAACCGCGCGTATTCGCCGGCGCGGTGAATATAACGAGCGTGTTGAAACACGCTTTGTTTCTTCGAGCGTTAATCCGCTTGCGGAGATTCCTCGCGCAGTTTTAATATATTTCCCGAAGCCCGCAGATAGTGATGTGAATGCCGAATTGTCCTTTCGTGATTATAATTTCGTTTGTTACTTGATTTGTGCCCTGGCTTCGACGTCGAGTCCATCGACTTCCAAGCGGAAGCGTAATGTTCTTACGGTGGGAAAGAAACTGGAAATCCTGTCGAAGTTAGATAAGGGCGAAACGAACGCATCTCTATGTTTTTATGTAAAAAGGTGTTGATTATGATCCCGTTCCCAAAAAAACCACCTTTCGATTTTCCGAACTAGTCTCGATCCCAATTGTTTCGGATAATCGAGATTCTACTGTAAGTATTGTGTTAATTCTATTGCGATCCGTACTCATCAAATCCTTAGAACGTCCCACAGTTCCTTAATTGTTTATTTACAAAGTGAATACCTAATTCCATTTCTATTCTAGTTATGAAAATATATTATAAAACTCTACAATTCATCATTGGTACATCTCCTAATGGATAAAGGAATCTCGCAAATAAAGGCACGCGGAAAACGACATGTCACGTCATCCATTCCTCCTTCTATGCGCAAAGCAGCACAATTTTGGTGACCGCCCCGGTTATCTGGAATATTGGACCATTTACTGGTCCACTTAGTATAACCCGCAGCTTCCAGTGACTCTCCAGTGATAGTCATCCAATCAGTTTCCTCGAACCAGTTGTGTACACCTATATAGGCATCTTCTATATTTCCATTGTCTTTCATTAGCTGAAGTAGTATTTCTTCTTCTCCTAATGAATTGATTACTGCTAAGTGAGCTGTATAACAGGAAATTATTAAAGTAGCTGTAAGCACAATAGATTATGTGTATATACTTCTATGACTTTTGTAGAGCTTACCATGCTCCTCGATGCAAGCTTTGCGAGCATTATTCCAGCTGAGCTTCCTCTTATGAAGTTTGTGATAACCATTACCTTCTGTCAAAGTATAGTCATCCCTGACATTGCTTAATAGTGTTTCGCTCTGGGTGTTTTTAGTTATCGGATTAGAATAATTTATGTGTATGCTTCCTATGCTGTTATTAAAAAATAAGGCACCCAATGAAAGCACTCTGGTTTCATTATCTGCATTCAAAATAATCTCAAGTTCACTGCTCGTATTGATCTTTGGTAATATCAATGATTCTACATCGGTATCACTGTTTTCTTCTACTGGTACCCCGTTAATCCGAAAAATAATTAAACTGGCAATTACTGTATACAATTTCCATGGATTAGAATACATCTTTATTTAGTATGTAACACACTAGAAGACAAAGACTTGACTGATAGTCTTTCCAGGATTCTCTGTTTTATAAATCATCTTATCTCACTGAGAGGTTAAAGGTTCCACAATCTTATGAACCGAAGCACAATCTCCATACTGAGATATACCCAAGTGGTGGGAATTCCACCAGTTACTAGTAAGTATTTGATAAGTGTCTGGGAATGCCGATGATTATATATTGTTTTTAAATGGTAAAGGGTAGATGAACAAAGAAGAAACTAGTAATGAGAGTCGAACATCGAATTTATTGAAGAAAATTTAAGATTTACATTTTAATCTTCTTCCTCTTCTTGAGCAGCGCTACCAGTTCCTTTGCGCATATTCTTCCTCTTTACGCGACCAGGTCGGCCACCGCCGAATGGCGACTTCAGGGAGAAGTCAATGTGCTTCTGCGAGTCCAGACGTACGATAAAAGATGGGATGTTCACCACCTGCTTTCGTACACTGCAATAATTGGAAAAATATTGTTATAAATAATAATCACGTGCTGCTTGGTGTGATAAGTTGTTTCTTCACATAACCCTAATAGAATTTTATTTAGCGGTAATACCATAATAAGGACTGTACCGATTCCATGGACGGCTAGTGGATTGGATTTTAAGCACCACAATAGTCACGATTAAGTGATTTGTTGTGACAAAATTAACCTTCAGACGTGAAACGCTGGCAAATAACCAAACGCTTCAGTGGTCTGTATGCAATAGAATTACTGGACATGGTCAGTTCCAAATGGACGAAGGAATCAACCTGGTAAGCCATCCTGGTATCTGAAGTAAGACAGGTTGCACCGTCAACATTGTTCGTTGTGGAATGAAGAGTGGTTAAGTGCGTTTTCAATTGTAAATTTATAAATAAGTATTGTTTCCTGTTTTGAAACAGAGGTGCGTGTCAGCACAGCTGGGATTAACAACAGGATTTAATCTTGCCTTAATGATTAGAAACAATCTGTTGAATTGCAGACATTTCTTGCCCAATGATTAAGGCTTAAAGGTAAGGAAAACTTATATAAGCATACCGAATATGTCTCTGACGAATCAGAACACGGGCATGATGGATTGACTTTGCAAGACCAAGCTTGAAGACCTGAGTCTGAAGACGCCTCTCCAAGAAATCTTCGATCTTAAGACCAAGGACGTAATCGAGCTTCATTCGATTTTCATCCAATACTCCAATCCTCACCAGTCTTCGCAACAATGCATTTCCTATGGATAGAATTTTAATTATTATCTAGAAAGAAGGCAGTGAGTCAAATATGCATTTCAATGAACATTCAGAATATTCATAGTCCTATCATAGAATTTCAGACAAGAGGTGTCAGATATTATATTAATTGAGTATCATCACATTAACATAATAACTTCATAAATAGATCTACTTTTACTTCGATCATATTAACACACCTTCGAAAAGACGCTTTGGATCTTTCTCCTCCAAAGTGAGCAACTCACGAGCAGCTTTACGGATTTTTGCCAAAGTGTATTTCACCCTCCATACTTCACGCTTGTTACGCAGACCATATTCACCGATGATCCGTAATTCCTGATCAAGACGAGCCTTTTCATAAGGTCTCCTGGGCGTCACGTAGGTCTTCGAAAAGACTGACGGTATTCTACCATTAACCATGATTACTGAACGTTACCTACAAATAACAATTCCTCAATATAAAATAAGCCTTCACAAATATTAACGCAAACACGAAGTATCCCATAGGAACAGTACGCATCAATTGCGGTTATACACGTGGCGGATTCAGATAAGGCATTATTTCTTCAAAGTAAACCGAATAAGACGAAAAAAAAATATGCTATATATTTAAGTAAATAGGAAATCAAATTGGGAATCCGATTAACAATATTAAGGGAGTATTTAAATAGAATTACTACTTACGTCTTGCTCTCACAAGCGCAACATCCAAACGCTATCAAAGTCGCAAGCGAAATGGCCGAGAATAACGCGTCTTCCGGCAATGAAGCTAACGAGAAGATCGTTGCGCTACGCGGTAGTGAGGCGAACTATTTTTAACGACATTTAAAATAGTTCGTAGAATAGAGAATAGATGCCAGCATTATCGTTCTTGGTGGACGAACCAAAGTGCGTCATGTTGTTTTGACTCTTTTTTGCTTTGATAATATCAGCTGCCAGTTACTTCATTATACTCCTTTGAAATACCATGTGGAAAGACACTTTGACCTTATTTAAAAATTAATCAATGCGATGACAGTCTGATTTATCAGATTAAATTATGTTTACCACCGACGTGTACAGTCGTTACGTCACAAATATGACCAGAACGGCGGACGCAACATTGCAGAGTCGCAGAGACCAAATTGTGGTTATAGATAAGCAGATTAGTAACCCTTCCTTTTACTGATTGAAACAATTGGCGTGGCTCAATGATTCTCGTAGATTGTTTTCAACTCGTTAATCTTCAACAGTTATTAAGTAGAGCGTGCTAAAAGTTTTTATAAACACATTTACCTGTCAAGTATTTCTAAACCTTTTTTTTAGGACAATGGTGTGCAAAATTTTTTATCCACTATAATTTTGTTATCATAGGCTGCAAGTCATGTCAATTAGTACAGAAGGATAGTATAAGCCTGTAAATTGAGTAATAAATTTTAACACTGTCCTTGACATAAAATTTTAAAGAGTTTCTTTAAGGGAGCTTCTACGATGCATTATGTTTCGATTATTAAACTTGAAACTGTATCTCATGAAGTCACGTTTTCATCACGTTTAAATTTTTGTTTGGATATGAACTGATATGGAGGGTCACTCCACTGACCCCAAATGTGGTGAACAAGAGATAAATGGGGATGTAAGTAAGTGTTATATGTCAAGTACGCTCAGTATTCTATTGGATAGCAAGAGAGACTCTTGGTTAAATATCTTTCGCTTTGTTCTATTCACTCAAAGAATTGTTGGCAATACCTATTTTTTACTTTCCAATATTTTCATTGAACTTTCATCACAATGGACGCTTTGACAGCAGTAAGTAACAAATTGTTAACATATCTTATATAAAGATGCGACATAGCTTTCTTCTTCGAATAGAATTTTCAAAGTAGAAAAACCTTCAGTTTTTGTTTGACGAATCTAATGTTTAATCATTCATTCTGTTTAATGTCTAACTTCCCCATTTAGAGGCTGTAATTCTAATATAATTTTGCTTGCATACCAAAGAGTATGCACATTGAAAAATGTATCTCGCTAAGATAAACTAATGAACACATTAATTTCATAGTCACGTGAATTGTTAAATCAAATAAAAGCTTGTTAGTAAGCCTCTTATCAGAATAACTCCATAAAATTAATCGCTCCAATGGTCCGCGAGACTTTTACCTCTGAGATAAAAAATGTCATGACCTCTTCGGATTAGATTAGAGAATAACTCACGTGAGCCAACTCGTGCAACGATATCAAGCTTCAAGCATATATCACACTTTCTGTTTGATAGGAAAATTATAATACACGAGTTGTACGAGTAACAAATAATATTAATCACGCGACTTCTCATTTACTTCAATGACTCTCTGAAAAGAAGTCATCGAAGACTCATAAAAATGTCATGCTTTCAGTATCCCTTGGTAAAGTCCTTCATCGCAGGCTCCTTCTCTGGTACATTTTCCACAATACTGTTTCAACCTCTGGACTTGGTGAAAACTAGGCTCCAAAGTAGAATGAACAACACTCACACCGGGTAAGAAGGTTTCATAATTAACGATCAGTGTGAAAACAAAATTTCAGAATTACAAGCTCTATCATTGACCAATAACAGTAATCGCAGACTACAAGTAATTAATTCTTTGTTTTTTTTTTTTTTGTTTTCCCATCACAGAACCTACAGATGTAGTATGCTGACGACAGTCATTCAGATCGTACAAAAGGAGAATGTTTTTGGCCTATGGCGAGGCATGACGCCGGTACGTAAGAAAAACAACTATTTTTTCTTCATCGAACAGAGAAAACAATTAGCACACAAATGACGTTGATTATTGATCTTTAACATTAAACAGTCGATAACGAGAGTGGTACCAGGAGTAGGACTATACTTTTCCTCTCTGCACTGGCTAAAGCATGCACTCTACTTGGAAGAGCCTCTAACAGCGCTACAGGCCGTTTCACTAGGCATTACAGCGCGAACAATGTCCGGCGCTTTGCTCATACCAATAACTGTAGTGAAAACCCGATTCGAGGTGAGACTAAACTTCATTGAATCCTCCATCGAGCTGTGGGCTACAATGAAAGAAAAATTAAATGATTTTACATTGCAGAGTGGAGTTTACAAATACAAGGGAATGGGCGATGCGCTGAGATTGATATACAAATACGAGGGTATAAGAGGTCTGTCCAGTGGTTTGGCACCGACATTATTAAGAGACGCACCCTACAGTGGTCTCTATCTAATGTTTTACACTCAATTAAAAAATTATCTCAGCCCTGTAACTGGTGAGCGCATTTAATGAGTTAACGACCAAATAAGAGAGCAAGACTCGTGAATAGTTTTATGTGACAGGAAAGTGCCACCTTTAATCTTAACCTTTGCCCTCTTGTTTTCGTCAGAGACGGGACGCATGATGCTTGCGCCACAGACACATTTCGCTTGCGGAATATTGGCGGGCGTATTTGCCTCTGTGGTGACACATCCCGCGGACGTCATTAAGACCAAGATGCAGCTTTATCCAAACGAGTACAAAAACGTTCACGAGGCTATTTTTATGGTACACAAAAAACACGGGGTAATTGGTTACTTCAACGGTATTGTGCCCCGTATGCTTCGAAGAACCCTAATGACAGCTATGGCTTGGACTGTTTACGAAGAGGTACGTACCGGCTGTTGTGTTTTAAAAAAACAAAACAATGGTTTTAATTCAAACAAGATTTTTGTTATATTCTTGTTGTTTTTTTCTCTTAGATGACCAGAACCCTGGGTCTGAAATAAGAGGCTGATGTTCGTGGTATCGAGTTCATTGATCGGCTCAAGTTGAATGAATTTTGTACAGTATTACGAAAAGATTTATGAGTGATTTCTGGTATTGCTTATTAATAATTACGGCATAAGGTATTATTACGATTAGGCTATATTTATTTAATTATCATTAAGCATTGTTAATGCCAAAGCCTGAATCGTTAATGCGTGCAAATTACTAATTTCATGTAAAAGGTATAACGAACGTGAGCAAATTGTGATGCTTGGGTGATATTGAAATTTCATGTATATATGTATTTCTTTTATTTTTTTTTTTTAAACGACTATAAGAACATCGAGTACGATACTGTTTTACTTTTTTTTTCTTTTTTCTTTATTCATTGGAAATAACAATCTTTCGAATATTACAATGCAACCTAATTAAAGTGATCGTTATGTATATAGCCAGTCTAAAGTAACAATTGTTCTAAGATGTAAACAAAATTGTTTGGATAAAATAACATTTGCGGCTTTTGTCGAACCATTTCCGAGAGAGTCTCGGACTTGAAACCCGAAACGCGGTCACGGCGGTCACCGATTTATCGCGACAAATAATTCTTGAGCGTTCGATAATTATTATTGACCATCCGGATTGATCTTACGACCGATCCAGCATCGTATAAAACGCGTTTCTCAATTTCGAATTTGCTTTTTCTTTCGTTTTTCTTTTTTATTTTTTTTTCTCTGTAAGATTATGCAAAATCTTTACCTTAAGATTACAATAAGCGGCGTGCACGTATCTACTCCGTCTTACAGTCACGTCCCTCCGCTTCTCTTGACTCTGAAAATAGACAATGGGCCATTTAACACTGGAGTATACGTCGGTGCTCGCGGAACAACCTAAGCTCTTCCGTATCCGTTGAAACACTTTTCTAATGAAACATTAGAAATTATTAGTTAGACAGCTTCAACCTTGGGAACCACCGTATGCTAACCTAATCAATTAATCACCTACTACTTTATCCCATCCCACATATGACATAGCAGAGAATATTACACAAGTTTCTATATTTCTTTTGTTTTTGCTCACGTATTATTCCTACAAACAAGCAGGAAAGGACAGCGAAGAATCTTCTTCAAATATAATATCACATATATGAAGCCAGGATATGATGGATCGCTGGGCATTTTTGTATAGATGTAAGAATCCACAAGAAATACTATATTAAATGAATGTAGTGATGCTGCTTTTTTTTTTGTTTCATATGATTTCTAACAGAGACAAATAGAAAGATAGTGACTGCTGATCTTGGATATGACCATCATAGTTCTCGCAATGGAACTTGTTTGCTTTCTTGATTGTACAATCAATAACTGGGATAAAGGAAATGTAATTGGCGGGTATTTACTTTTTGGTTATTCTCATAAGAAGCACAAGAACGTGAGTTACACGTGGCTTTGAATAATAATATTATTTTCTTTTCTTCACAATTCTTTTAATCCGTTTCAAAAATCTCTCCTAATAAGTAGGACATGTTGCTATTATCATTCCGACATAAATACCTCATAAATGCGTAGCAGAAGCTAGGATTGTATAGTCACAGTCACACAGGGCACTGTCGTGGCAGGTCTACGGTAGTAGGCACTGATTCCTCCACACTATCACTAATTTCTTTTTGACAAAAAGAACTTTCCTGTCGTTGGAATTATATAATGGTTTACCGTGTTTTAAGCCTACGAAGATATTACACCGATCAAAGCAAGTATAGGTATACCTTCTCCCATCTTGCTCTACGGACAATATCTTTAAGTTACTAAGCGTTAGAGTAAATGTAACTTGTCTGTCACGCTGGCACGAGTATAACATGTATCCCTTGAACATATCAATATAACAATGCTACTATATCAACGTATACATATGAATGTAACATATGTATATATTGAAATAATTGCCTTGCATAGAAAAGAAATTTCTCTTCGATAATTGAACATGAGTATATCTTTCATCGAACAGTTTTCTTATTACAAATTTACCCTCCGATGTGTATCAAGATAAATCATTGCCTGCACTGCTGTTATCCTGTCTTGCAAACCCTCCCACCCATTGGTTGTAAAGAAATACTTTTTTTTTTCTTTAAATACTTGAACAATCGAATGCTGGCTATGGAGTCACTGAAAATCTGTACTACTTCTGTCCCTTATGAAAAATAATTGCTTCTTAATGTTTGAACAAAGATCTGAGATTTTATACCTATTGATAAATCGCCTAATGAGAATCTGAAAGTATCTTCCGTCGCGTGCCACAGTAAATTATCGTGTAAATTACGTGCGACTTATTAAAACTCACCTGATAAAGAATCTGTATAGTAAATTGAGATGTTAAAAGTTTATTCTTTAGTGCATACCTGGCTCACTTCTCACTCACTAACCAATCAAGAGTAGTTACTTGTGACTTCGGCTTCTAGACCGTTGGCGACGACGGCTATGGTGACTGGAGCTTCGATGATCACGATTAACTGGAAGAAGCAATGACCTTGGTACAGATTGTAGGATATAGAAGATATATCGAGAATGATCGTTTACGAGAGGAGCTTACCCTTATCCCTGGCATGTCGCCGATGGCCGTCTTCCTCTCTATGCCGGTCGTGTCTTTCTCGCGATCTGCTTTTACTTCGATGTCCGGAATTTCTAATGGTGATTACAAGAAATTTTTATGATTTATTTCGTTTTTTAATATTTTTCGTATTAGATATTTACCTGTAACTTGCTGATTCGTGCCTAGGTTTTTCTTCGTCGGTACGTCTACGACGCTTGTCTCTTTCACGTTCACGATCTCTGTCTCTGTCCCGCTCTCTGTCGCGATCTCTCTCCTGTCGACGTCTTTCTATTTCCTCATTCGCGCGTGCTCTCTGTTTTCTGTCCTCATCTCTTTTCTGTTCTTTTTCATCCCTTGCCTTCTCGCGTTTGTTCTGCAAATTGCAGTTATTTGTTTGTAATTCTTACGTTTGTGCATAGTGGATGTGTCGTTGAGTTTTAATTGTTTGGTAAGACTTACCATAATTTCTTGCAGAGCACTTTTCAACCTGGCATATCCTACGTGTTGTTTTCCCATTAAATGATCATCTATGCGCTGTTGAGCATCACCGACAATGAGGAATGCACCACACACGTCACAAACTTCCATTTGTTTTTCTTGAGCTGCTGCTAATTCAGCAGTCTAATAGATAATTATTAATCAGTTATTTTATACAGTAGTTGGAGAACTATGCAGAGGATCTTTTCTTCTTATTTTTAACTTACCTGATTATAGTGACTGTTATCATTGGATTTTCGTAATGTTTCACGTTCTTCTTTCAGTTGATCGCAGAGGCGCATCAATCCTTGTGCTTGTTCAACATTTCCTTGTATACCGCTTTGTTCGGCCTCTTCCACTAACTTATTAATTTTTTCTGTTAGCAGAGCAATCTGCTCTTCATTGCGCTGTGTCTGTGCTGGTGTTAGAGTAGGCTAAAATATTATAAAAGTTGATGTTATTGTCCATCATGCTTTCATCTGACTACGAATAACTGTGTATAAAGAAATTACTGCTTCGGTTCTTCCAATTAGTGCTAGTCGTTGTTTTCCCTTTATGATCTTACGCTCAACCTCATTAAGCATACTTTGGCAGAACCGTATAAATTCATCCTCGTACTGTTGCTTCCTATAGGAATAAGGTGCTTTCTCGAAGAGATCCCTAGCTTCATCATCATGCACCCTGGAGCAAGCTCCCAAATCTGCTCTCGTATTAACGAATAGATCATGAGGGCAAAACTTCACGAGATATAGCTTGCAAAACTGCAAAAACATAAAAATAGTACATGATTCCCAGTAAAAAAAAAACATTGTCGATCATCATATTACGATTTTGTAGTCCGAATAAATTCAAAGACGCGCGTCATAAATAAACGTGTTTCTCAAAAGAAGCGAACATTTTATTACAGAAAGATATATCGTCATAAAGGATTATAAAAAACATAACATACCTCAGGATCCTCCCAGTTTAATTCTTTGGGCTTTTCATTGGGTAGAACATTCCTATTTCTTCCCATAAGCTCATCGAGCAACGCAGCAGCGGCGGCAGCAGCCATTTTTCCGCAACGCCTTTTGGTTATGAGTCCCGCCTAGTAGAAGGGCTCCTCGCCAGTTCTTATTTTATTAATTCTTACAATGTACTACAGCTTCACAGCTCCATTTGATTCGTCTGCCACTACACTGCTTTTTAATATTTTACCGGATATTTCGACCTTCTTACGTTTTAGGGATACAGACACCGCTAACACAATCACTCGGTTAACTTCGCCAATTTCCGTTCCTCTTCGTCACCCTCTTCTTCTTCTTTCTCGACACTACGTAAACCTTATATGTATACCTCGTGCGCAACTCACGATTCATTCATAATCAAAACGATACAGAAAATACACATATATTCTCCGGCTTGTTAGAAGGCACGCCGAAACTTGTTTCCACAACTCATGTTAATCAGCGCCCACTACCGATTATGTTGTGAGAATTACTCACCGCCATTACTACATTATTTCAAACCTCCAATAAGCACAAAACCATCAGTTTCAATAACAGGAATTTGCAGTATGACTTTTTATTAATCTTGATTCAGGATGCATAATGAAGTTAATATAGTCTGTTGTATTAAAAATACAATCTCTTGGAATTTAGCGGTACATTCCTTCCTGTCTAATATCAGTTAAATTATACAACACTGAGATTATATGTTACATAGTAATATACAGTTATTATCACATAGGATTACAATTTATCCTTTGACTTACATCAGTCACCGATTGGTTAATAAAACTATTTCAGATTAATTTGTATGATGCAGCGATGCATTTCTTATATCTCTTTCTCGATGCTTGTGCAGAACTTCATTAAGTTGATGAACAAAAGCAGAGGACTTGTTCGCAGATCTCTCAACCATATTCATTTCTGCAGAGATTTCTTCTATCTAAATGATTAAGAAATGTTTATTATTGATGTAGCATTGCATTAAGCAAGGTCTTTGTTTGTTACGCACATATTGTTTATACCCTATATATCTGTTGTACTTTTGATTGTTGTCATACATCTGTTTGAGTTGAAGCATCAAAATTAGACACAGGATTATGCCACCTAGTATCACAAGGGAATGTATGTTTTGAAAACTACGGAGAATGATCATTCTTGTTTGCTTGAAATTGAAATACACCTTAGGAGGGGTGCACCAGGTTCTGAAACACATAGAAATATCAAGAAGCAGTAAGTAAGCTTCCTGTAAAACTTTTATTTATTCTTTTAAGACACTCAAGAGAATTACCACTGAATAATCCCGAAACTACTGCCACAGCAATCGATTCGTTGATGTTGATACTTGAAATGTTGCATGTGGTTGCATGCCAAACAATATGAATAATATTGGATTCTCATGTGAAGTTTCGAGTTCTTGTAGATGGCGCACAATGCACTATGGTTTCCTGGGTTTCCTGTAATGATGAATGACATATCCAGTGTCAATTAGGAAGTCGCCGGTTTAACTGTTTGCAATGATCTTTTCTCATATAGATTTTCTGTAGTCATTGTTCACGTTATCATTTTTCTACGTTAATAGAAAAGTGGGATAATATGTGTATCGAAAAAGAAACTATACTTAGTAGTTGAGTGGAAAGTGAACTTGCAGCTAGTTTCCTGCATGATTAAAAATTCGTGACATTTCAGGAAGTCAAGTTCCGATAAGCATGCCAAGGTTCATCAATGATAAAAAATCGAATATAAGCGTCTAAAGAAATAACATAAATTAGAGATAAAATGGCCAAAGTTGTACAGTTTGTGTTAGCCAGTTTTTGTATAATTGGTGCTGTACTTACTGGTCCGGAGGAAGATGAAGGTGTCAAGTATGCAAATCAGTGTGAAGGTATTTTATCATGCACTGATTAGATTTATGAATTTAAATGCAGTTTCTCAAAGTTTCTATATGTTGCAGTTTGCAAGGTTGTTGCTACAGAGTTAGAAGCAAGGCTGGATGAAACAGGAAAGACCCGTGATGTACTTGAAATTGGATACTCTATAGACGATGTTGCTCCTAAAAAGAAAAAGGAATATAAGAAATCGTACGGCTTTTATTTATTGGATTTAATTTTAAATAAGTTTTGGCAAACTAAAATTTGTTTATTTATTTTTTAGAGAACTCAGGCTCGTGGAGTCTTTAGAGAATATTTGTGATCGGATACTTGAGTACAACATACATAAGGAACGCTCGGATAGTTCAAGATTTGCTAAAGGAATGAGTCAAACTTTTAAAACTCTTCATGGGCTAGTGTAAGTAACTGTTATTTTTCTTATTTTTAACGATACTAAACAAATTTTTTAAATCATTCATTCAATTGTTCAGTGATAAAGGAGTCAAAGTGGAGTTGGGTATTCCTGTAGAACTTTGGGATAAACCATCTGTCGAAATTACTACTTTGAAAACTCAATGTGAAAATTTAATAGAACACTATGAATCCGATATTGAAGACTGGTACCATAAACTCCAGGGTGACGTACCTCTTAGCCAGTAAGTAATAGTTATCATAACAAAATATTGTTCAACTCGATTTCATAGTGTTAATATACTACCTTCCTTTTAAGATATTTGTGTTCAGAAAGAGCTTTAAAGGGTAAGGATGATACCTGTCTAAAAGAAAAAGGAGACACAGGACGCTCTGGTAACTCAGATAAAGATAAAAAGAGCAAGAAGAAGAAGTCATCAAAATCATCCGACGAAGAAGTAGCAGACAGTACTCCAAAGAACAATCCTAAGAATGCAAAAGAAGAACTTTAGAAACTAAGACAATTGAAGACTGTATTTTAAACAATATTTCAGTAATTAATCGACCTTATTTTAACTTACTATATGTATAATTTTACGTCAAACGATTGAATTCGATAGTCGTGTCAACTCTATGATTGGTTAGTAAAGGTGTATTCGTAACAAAAGAAAGTTGCAAATTTTTTCTACAGTCGCGAAAAATAATGTCAAAATACATAGCCTGCCTTTTGGTACTATTAAGTGTCAGCAAATTATCTACGGCTACCATTTTACGTGGCGCAAGATTAAAAGAAGACCAGTTTCCTTGGCTTATTCAATTCCAAACAATAGTACCCTGCGGTGGAGTGCTACTAGCTCCTGACTGGGTTCTTACGGCAGCTGAGTGTGTTGAGTACAAACGAAATGTAAGCGACAAAAATTTTCTATCTGTGCAACAATAACAAATACAAGATCCTCTTGATAATTTTAGTCCATTACTCTGTATGCCGCTGGTTTGAATAGTACTGACTCTAGTCAGACTGTCAGTGTGAAGGCAACCTACATATTTCCACAATATAAAGCATACGCAAACCATCACGACTATGGTAATAATATCGCCCTGATAAAGCTGGTACAAGCATTTGATATCTGCAATGAGAACGTGCGCCTCCTTGACGTTGCACCATTGAGTTTAGATGATTACGAATCTTGTATGATATTTGGATGGCAGGGTTACGTTGGACCTAATAATAAGGTCTATGCCAAGCCAGTACAGTACAGTCAGGTGCGTCTTAATTCCTGGTACTTCTGTGCACACATGCTCAATAGCAATACCAGCTACACCAATGTCTTTTGCACAATGGTCGAAATAGAAGGTGGCATAAAAGTTTGTGCTGGAAATCCTGGTTCTCCGGTTGTATGTGAGGACCAACTTCAAAGGAAGGTTCTTGTAGGCATAGCCACCTTCTCAAATTATTCCTTGCACTGTGGTGATCTTCCTATTTATCTTGGTGTAAACGCGTTTAGGTGATTAACTGGACTCTTTTTAACAATTTGGTATATTTTCTAGCTGACTGATATGATTCTGTTGCAGGTCTTGGATGTACAATGTGATATTTGAGAGAAAGAATGATGGGGAAGAAGCCGAGTTGAAACATAGTGTTTGTGATTATAAGAAATATGTTGGTGGAATATCCATGGACGATAATTTAAAAAATTATACTGATTTTGTAAATTTGGATGGACAGCCACTACTACTACGGAATATTTCCATTTCTAAAGTACCTGAAGTTAAGTTGAAACTAGAACCACCTTCACCCAACAATTATTCGCAAGATTATTCAAGAATTCCAGGGGAATATGGAGTACATGAGACTATTTCTAACGTGAACATTGTCAAAGAACGAGATGACAGTCTCCGTCAATATCAAGAAATAGGAATTAGGAACGTATTTAAAAAAACAGATAATATAACAAAAATTGTAACTAAAAGTCTCTATGATCTTTCGGAGGATGAATCAGAAACTTCCAAGTTGGAGCTTGCATTCTTGATACCTTTTGAACATGAAGAATATGAGAAATCTTCAGGCTCACTAAAAACAAACTTACCCTTTGTGGTACAAAATCCAATACTATACGTAATATTTGTTTTAGAATTGACCCTTTACAATTCATAGTATAATGTTTTCATTTTACATATGTATTATACACGAATACAACATAATTTCTAATATTTATTAACAAAAATTACTGTTTATTCGCTTTCAACCTGGCTCGCTTGCCTTCTCCTTTCTTGTATGGTACTTTGCCACGAAGTGCTCGCAACCTCTTGTACTCTTCTTTGAAGTCTTCATGCTCGTCTCTAAAGAGT
Source organism: Calameuta pallipes (assembly GCA_030142375.1). NCBI lineage: Eukaryota > Metazoa > Arthropoda > Insecta > Hymenoptera > Cephidae > Calameuta > Calameuta pallipes. The sequence goes on along the minus strand of JARQSW010000561.1, from coordinate 180,295 downwards.
CCATAGTTACGTAGATTCCTCATAAGAATATGAGTCTCAACGTGTCGAGGATAATAATTAACAATTTCATCCCTGCGGTCATATGGCTTCTCACTGAACAACGTGACAACTTTCATTGATGTACTGGTCGTAGGTCTCGTAACTTCTCCAAAAATTTGATTACTCAACCGGTTCATCCTTCTAGCGTAATTAGTCGCCACATTGGCGAGATTTACGTATTTGCTCATATTTCACTGTCAAGCACTGAAAGAGGTTAGAGTAGTTTCAAAATCAGTCCTCTCCGTATTGCCAGAGAATAACTGTCTTCGCTGTATCAATGTTAATAAAATAATTACGCTTCGTAAATAGAATGACCGATGAACCAATTGTAAAATCTTAATCAAGTGATGACAATTCCTTAATTACTCTCTAAATTTCGTCTCTCTTCTTCAGACCTACTAATAGCGCCATGTTTGAGGAGCTTGCGCCGTTACAAAACATGCGTATATCCTCAAAAAGCTATCCAATACAAAAACATAACGTATTACCTCATATAACTTATTAAAAATCTATATACAAACTATAAGAAGTACCTAAGATCCACTACCTACATACAAACATATAAGGCGGTCTCTATCTCAAATCTTAATCTCTTTAATTATTGCCACTCTACAATATAAACTAAATAAATCTGCTATTCGATAAGGATCCATTATAAAATTCTCAAAATCAAATGTATGATTTCCATACAAAATAAAGTATACGGAAAAGACATTCTATTATTTAGCAATCCGAAAACACGAAGCTATTATCAAATAACAGTAATATGCTGATATCGGAGCAAGTTTACCATAGTACAAGAACAACTAAAGATAATCTATTAAAGCGGAGTTAATGGCGGTAAAAAAAAAAAGGTAAAAATATCACGATTATAAGTGACATAGGTAAGCATCTGAAAGAGTCGGCTATACGTACGAAGATGGATTACGCGTGTGATAAAATAGCGTGGGCCGAAAGTGGCCGGCGGGTCGCGTAATCTAGCGTTAGTCATTCCCCCCAGTCGTCGGATTTATTTATGGGTTGGGCTACTTATTTGACGTAATGAAATTCCCGGTAATATGACGCGTGATAAGAAACCTGTTTTCTCCTCTCGTATCCCAGGCGTCGATGACGACGTCCAATTTCGACCGATTACGAATCTTCGACTAGTCTGCATTAGAAGAATACACAAGTGAAAATGACATTGCCATTTCTTAATTATTATACCAGAAAGCTCTGCAGTACATTTTGATTAAAGTACACTGTCCGAAGGACATACATTCTCTAGACGCTGATACCTTCAATGGCGCGTGAAGTATCGCCCAAAACGGAAGGGACGTCCCTAAATTTAGCTCGGAGTCTCGTAGAAGGATCAGATACTAAGTTCTAATCGTATAATTCGGCAATAGAATCAGGTGCGATGAGTGATCCTTTAATTGGGTTTCAAAAGTTCCCGCCGTTTTCGTTACCAGCGATCCACAGCCTCCTTGCATACGATCCAAGTTACGTTTCGAATGTCATTGACAATGAAACTACTTTGGTAGGACGATTTAATTACGTATGATAATTACGAGCAGATATTTTAATAAAATTTCACTATGGAATCATTATTCAATATGAACTTCAATGCCCTTATAGTATTCACAAACGAATCCAAATAGTTTGTATAATCCTAGGTGCGTATTGTTATATTAAAAAATCATCTAGTATAACGTAAGTCCAACGTAGCCTTTGATATCACATTAAAAGATCTTACATATCGCATTTCAGACAAGGTCTGCACGAGCGGTTAGACGTTTACTATATCGACTAGTCCTTTGTAAGTCGCTGCTCACGGATAAGATCATTGATAAGACTGGTCGTAGGGAAAAGAAGAGGTGGACCCAGTGGAATAAAAGTTTAGTAACGAATGAGAGTTCGAGACCAAGAGTATCATAGTAATGGCGTCGTAGGTTAACGAGTGAAAAAGAGAGAGTCCTATGTAGAATCAAAGGTATAGCGTGCGAGAGAGAATAAAGAGAAGTTGGCAAGTTGATGAAGAGTAACAAGAGCGAGATGCGAAGAAAGGTGTATGGGAGATAAAGAGATAAAGAGAAAGAGAAAGAAAGAGGGAGAGAGAAAGAGAGAGGGGACAGATGGAAGCAAAGCAAAGGTAGTAAGAAGTGACGGTATCCAAAGTAAGAGGGAGCTTCTAACAGGTCTATTTGAAGAATCTAAAAGGCAGTGGCTACGGAGGTGCCCGCAACGCCGCACGTACCGTCGACGGACACTGTGGAGATACTCGTGCTCCGACCTAAGGACTCCGATTGGTGCGGATAGTGCATGCCGCGTGATAGTGTGTTAGAGAGTCGTGCTTCTGACAATGAGCCGCGGCGGCGAGTGTGATAAGTAATCGCCGTAGAGCCCATTTCTGGTTGTGAACGCGTAGTGGCAGTGGAGAAAGATAGAAGCGCGAAGCAGCGCGGGCGAGCCTCGACTTAATGACTCGCGTTTTACGTGGGGCGCCCGGAGCCGGAGATCATAATTATGTTCAATGTACCGCCCAAGTTCTACGAGCTGTGTCGCCTTTGTTTATCGTCGGACGGTGTCAAGTTGTCCATTTTCGAGGAGGAAGGCGCCCAGCGGAACTTTGCCGACAAGATACTTACGTGCCTCGCGATTACGGTAAGGCCCTGTGTTATCCCGAGGGACCCCTTCGAAGAAGGCCCAGGCCCCGAAATAGACGCAACATCTGGGCCCCGAGAGTTCCTCTCCTGTGAGCAGGGAGCGCGCGGCGCCCTGTCTCGTTCTGTCTTTCCTTCTTACGCTATTTCCTTCCTCTACTGTTCTTTATGTTACTCTCTCACTCAATCTCTTTCTCTTGCGTAGCTCTCGGTCTCGTTCTAACTTAACTCCTTTTCTATTCTGCTTCTCTCTCTTTCTCTCTCTCTCCTCTCCTCTCCCCCTCTCTCTCTCTCTCTCTCTCTCTCTCTGTATGTGTGTATATGCGTGCCACGGGAGAAAGTTTGGCAAGAGATGTGTCCGCGAGATAAGCCGCCTCTCGGGGATTTAAAATGGCAGTGATAAGCTGCTGAGGCTCCGTTGTCTTGGCTTCGTCCGCGGGAGCTCGAGGGCAAGCCAGATTGGTGATACTGGGGCCAGGCTCCTTATTTGGACGGCCCTGTTATCAGGTTTCACACGCGGACTACTGGCTACTCTTGTCAGACTTTCTTCCAGGATCGTCTTCTTCTGGAGATTGCGTCTTTCCGGCAACCATTGCTCTTTAAATCGAGATTTCCCACAATTTCTGGATAGCCAGATTATATAGCTAGATTATAAGCCACATTTATCACCCTTTTCTTATCTTATTGTCAATATTATGAACCGTCTTTGTGTAATCTTAAATTTGCAATTTGTCAATACTTTACATCACTGTAATACTAAAATACCAATCTTTCCTTTGTCCTTAGGATCTTCTCATATGTACTTAGGGCTTTGGAAAAGAGTCAGGGAAAAGCTGCTTTCTGTTTATCCTTTTAAAATTAGAGTTACCTAAACACCTGGGATGATAATAAGATTGTGGATTTGCCTCTGCAGTGTTCTTGCTGAAGTTGTGTGATTAGAGTAGGATTCATGCATTCAGGCTATAAATAGGATTACACCATGTGTTTCAAAGATAAGCTAAAGTTAAACTCAGTTCCTTGGCATTATCTGTGATTCTTTTGTCATGCGGAGAAGCACACTGTGATTTCAAGAATTTTACCAAAATGTGTACAATATTATGTTGTGTATCTTTCTTGTTTATCAACACGATACATGATTTAACTTTATGATAGGCATTCGTAGTAAAAATAACTTATGCTAAATAGACTGTAATGATTATCTACATCTGTGCTCATAAAATTCATTATTACATCCAATAGTTTTGAATGCCAACTCCAGACGGATTACAAATAAGTTAAATTTAACTATTTCAGTGTTGGGTCACTCCGACTAACCATAAATTTTATTGAGACAAAGACAAGGTCTATTGACACATTGTCAATTTTTAATTTTTATATACTTTCTCTTAATTCAACTATTTCCTTTTTCATTGCAGGTGAAGGATGGAGACTCTTTGCCACCAATCATCTGCCATCGATGTGTGTACAAATTGGATATACTACACAATTTCCGTGAAGTCTCACGCAAATCGGATGTCATACTCAAACAGTACCTGGACTATGCTAAGCAGTTGTCGTCCCAAGACGATCAGGTAATTATAACCTTAATTTTAAAAATCATTTCATCATCAAATTCACAACCCGTACCATTTCCAATAATTTTGTATCTACCACCAGAGTGTGAAAAATGTTAGTCACTGATAATTGAGTGGAAATTGGCCCAACATGCTGACGATAGTGGGCAGTCATACTGTTCCAAGTAATGATGCAACTAGGAATGTGCAATGTGTGCAATCTGATTGTAGATAAGAATGCATGGACATGTGGTACGCCATACGATTCGTACATGCATTTACATTTACAGGATACTCTTATTTACCTCTTGTATACCGATATGTCAGTAATTATGTAAGCTATCTCAAGGTTCTCTTTAACTCACTCAGGCTTATCAGTGCGACGCCGTGTATCTTGAGAAAAGGTTAAAAAGAATCAAGGAATAACGAGAAAAAAAAAAGAAGTTTATTACGACCAGGCAAAAAAGCATACCGACTCATAAAATCCATATACAAGTGTGCTAAGCCCAAGTGAATGTCACTCTAGAATCCTGGAATTTCTCTTTGTTACAGGAAAAGTCTTTCTCCACTGCCAAAGTAGCAGACTTAAGCCCACTCCAGTCGTTTCTCCAATTGAACAAAACCCTGTTCAACGAGGAGCCCAATTCTCCGGCCAGCATTAATCAAAACGTAATACCTCAAACTCAGACTCATCATCTGGAACTACGGGCCAACGAGATGCCCGAGCAGGAGAACATAAAGTGCGAACCGGAGGACGACACGTGCTCGAACAGCTCGGATCCCGATAGATTGGAGATTGAGGATCGCGACGATCAGGAGAGCGACGGCGAGGAGAATGGCTACGATATGACTGTTAACAAAAGGATCAAGTTGGAGGCCGGTTACGAGAGCTCGAAACAGAGCACGCCAAATCGTAGTCCGGTCAATAGAATGGACACCCCCGAGAGCAATTGCTCGGATACTCACATAGACCAGGAGACCACAAAGCTCTGGCAAGCACTGGCAAAGTAAGAAACTCATTATTTAAACATATTAAAAAAAAGAAAACGTAATCCAATAGAAAATAGTATACGCGTGACTCCGCAGTGCGTTGAGAACGTTTTTCGCCGAGAACGTGTCTAGTACGATATTAATAGTTGTGATCATTATTCAAGATTGAATAGTAATGAGTTCGCGTAATGATATCATTGCCTCTACCGCCAACAATGATTATTCAAGTGCGTACTAATCAGCATTCATACTAGATGATATAACTGTACTCGATGCACCAATGTGGTAGAGTAATCATTCCTGGTGTCTATGTGTATATATATTTATCACGTATGATAACGATTTTGGTACGTCTGTCATTCTGTTATCAATAACTAATATAGAAACTGCTAAGGGGAGCTTCCGAGAAACTTGCAGCTTCTTATATCCTCGGAGATAAGAGCGCCGAGTAGTGACGGATAATGTGAGTGAAAAATAACGCAACGGTGAAGTTTATCGGGCCACGAGCTATCGAGAAGTTGTACTACGCGATTGCATATGAAAACAAATGTATTATCAGAAAACGGGGGCACGATTTCTGTACTTCTTATTAGCAGTCCTTATCAGTGACAGTAGCAGCGTTCATTCTTAGAATTTCTTCTTGTATTAATACTTATGTAGATAAGATAATATCACTTTGCCACCTGCTACGCGAAACCCGTGCACCATTCATTGGGTAAACAGTGCTCTTATCAGTAGAGTGTTATGTATACGCTACTGGGAGCTTCCTTATCCTTTGTAAATACAGAGGGAGAAAGGAGAGAAAGAGTAAAAGAGGAAAGGAGAAAAGATTAAAGACCGTTTTGGAACGTACCGTTATTTTTTATTATCCTCGTTGAAATCTCTTTAGTTTTTCATGCGCGTGTGCTAACAATCTCGTGACCTTGTTTAATTTTATCAGTAACAGGAGCCTCGAAATAACAAGGACAAATGGCGACAAGTTGAACAACGGTTTTACCGGCGAGGCAACCAATCTGCTGCGCTCTCTAATTAACAACAGGCACATTGGCATTACTCCGGTGGACGCCGACAGGATTTCACCTCAAATAAGATTCTACAGGGATACCCAAGGAACGACGATCGAACGTACGGTTCCCGATTGTTCTGTCCTGGGTAATCGTACGAATATGCCCTGCGTTGAGAATAAGGTAAGCGGTTTTGCTTTAGATTGCGGACAGGTCGTTTGCGTGTCTGCGACAAGCCGTAAAACGCTGAGGTAACACGAGGAAAGAAGGACTTGGATATTCGAGAAATTTAACAGTGGAAGAGTCTCCTTGGATCCGCGTGAAAAATATTAGTCCTGGTCTATGCCAAAAAAAAAAGAGCCCTCCCGGCCGTTTGAATTGGGCCCAAAGCGCTGCTTGACTGCAGCTATGCGCAAATAAATTTCCTGCCATGGGAAGAGGAGAGAGAATGCTTCCTACTAAGTTTGAGAGGGAGAAGGTGCAGTTGTGTCTAATGCAAATACCAGTGCGAGAGAACGGGAGTAATAGAGTAGACATAGGGGAATGGTGGAAAAGGTAGAGAAGGAAGGAAGGAGAGAGAGAGAGAGAGAGAAAAGGGCCAGGTATAGAATAGGAGAGGCAGGTCAGGTGACCCTTGGGTGTCAAGGGATCTTTTCGGGGCGCTATTCAGGGCCCACCTGCCCGCAGGTAAGGAACCTTGAAGGTCCCGCAGATAATAGATAACTGGAAAGTGCTTTGTGATAGGCCATAAGCGTTAGAGACCCGGCGAACCTACTATGTCAACCCGCTGTTAACAGATGTTCAGATAAGCCCAGGCCTTCAATGGATTTTAGTTTGGAACATCTTTTGTCCACGGGCGAACGAGCTTCAATTCCATCCTATAATAAGGAGGTCGATTGTGGACGGCTTTGTGCCATTTCCCATTGCCTTTGCCAGGGATGCCTGGCTGGTATATAGGCTTTCGCTTCCTTTGTACCTGATAACAGGTAGAACAGGGTTCTTGGCTCTTCTTGCTGCAATAACAAAATTCCTATTTCTAGTCCGGCACGGTAAAGCTCCCAAGGTACCTGTGACTCTCGTATCCCTTTTATACCTTTACCGTCCAATACCGTGAAGAACGTAATCAGGGTTTACAAAAAAAGAAAAAAAAAAAGAAAAAAAAGAAGCGATTCCGTAGACTAGGGTCTCAATGTTATTGGTACCAATCGAGTAATATTTAATTTGCTGTGTCACAGAGTGCCTCCATGGATAGCAATCCATCCAGTCCTGCCAGTGTTGGCCGGAAGGAAACAAAGGGTCGACGGAAACAGAGTTATCCCAGCAAAGCTCCTACCAGTCCTGATGTCATTCACTATCAGCAGGAATCTAACGAGGAACAGGCGCAGGATTTCACAGCGTGGTCGAACAAGATGAAGGGAAAGGTGAGGATAAGCAAAGAAAGAAAAAGGAATGGCTTCGCATAGGATATCGTATTACGTTAGACCGATACATTATACTCGTGGCCGATTGGACATTCCTTAAAAAGTGACCTTCTCTGTCCAGCAGGTCGAGGATCAGAAGCAGCAGTTCGATCAGCAGGGTGGCAACGCCACGAAGAAGATGGACATGTCCTGCACGAACTGCGGGACCATGACCACTACGATTTGGCGACGAAATATGAAGGGTGAGATGGTATGCAACGCGTGCGGTCTTTACTACAAGCTACACGGGGTGAATCGTCCTGTTACGATGAGAAGGGACACTATTCATACGCGTAGACGTCGACCCAAGGGCGAGAAACCTACCAGGCACAGAAGTAAGATCATCAGCGTCGATGCTGATCGAGTAACGGAAATCCTAGGTACCGAGGGTTCAGGTAGGGAGGCTCCTACAGGGTTGCTATTAAATTTTACAGAAAAAGGCGAGACGATATTGCCTACTCAGTCCGAGCAGATGGATGCTGAGAGTGCTGACATGTTGGCAGCTCTGCGTAGACAAATACAACCTCATCTCATGATGGCGGCACTTACTCCTCCGCGTATACCTGGTGCGCATGCGCATCCACCGCCACCTACTGCACAGCTCAATTATTCGCTTCCCATACCCAGTTACATGATGCACGTGAGTATTTATTAATTAATCAGATTGTTCTTTATAGGTTATGTATTGTTTATTTATATCCTATGGGACAACGCTCTATCGTAACTTTTACCGCAGCACGTCAAAACTGAGGGAAGAGAGCAGCAACGTCACTCGTCCGACGACGTGGAGGAACCCGACGACGGGGACGAGGAAAACGTTTCCGACGTTCCGTTGAACCTGGTCGCCACCACCCTGTCCGAGGAGGCACACTGATTCACGACACGAGGCTTCCTTCTATGCTACGATCATCATTCACTGGGTGATTGTACCACACGGTTCTTCAACGAAGTTTCTTCACGGAGATCTGACTGTCCTGTACAAGATCGTCGCTAGGTACTCCTTTTACGAATAATCTCTAGACAGATCTGACTGTCCGGTGATACACAGGGTGTAGACGGCGAGCTCCTTCTTTATCTTTGGTACTTCTTTTTCTATGTGGTCTGTCTTCGTCCAATCCTTGTCTCGCGACTGTTTCTATGATCGCGATGCAACAATGGCCGCGGCGGCCATTACTTCCCTTTAGTTTCTTGTTCTGTGTCAGGCCGTCTTATTCGATGTCCGTCGGGGTATCCTTGCGAGATTTATAAAAACGAAATGATGAAAAAGAAAGAAGAAGAAAGGAAAGTCGAAGGCGCCAGTAGGAATACTTGAAGGAAAATATAATAAAATCGGATAACACTATTGGAGATCCAATCGCGGGACTGTTGCTCGTTATTCCCATGGCTATCTGGCCCCGTGGTGCAGATATGTAATAAGGATTGATATTAATTCGCAGTATTAATTACGAGGTTAATCGAATTATGCGTGTGTATTTATGTACACGCGCATATATATATATACGTATACGAAGAATATTTTTATACAAAATTTTCTATGCTTACAGTTTGGAAGCGACGGGCAATTGTACATACGCAATTACTTTGTTCATTTTGATTACTCTTTTTTTTTTCTTTTCTTTTCTTTTCTTTTCTTTTCTTTCATCTCTTTCTCTTTCTCGGCATCCACGTATCTTCAATTATTTCTTTCGGCTTCCTTTAACCTCAGGAGATTCTGTGGAAATTCGCGATTTTAACGTGTCCGCGGGTCTTTTGAGCTTTTCGCGACTTATTTGCGATAGGCAGGAGACTTTCTCGTTGTTTTTATCGATTGAAAAATGGCTTAACGAGTTCTCATAGAAAATCGGCCATACTTGCGTCATATCTTTGATACGTTTATACGACGGGAAAATTTTTTCAGCGATTATCGGATTTTGTTTTCACATCGACAATAAAATCGTAATCGCGCTGTTGATAATTCAGTGATTTTGCCATCGACTATTGTCGCACAGTGCTTATCGTCTTCTAGGACTTTCTGTCGTGTCGTACAGTGAAATGGCCGAAATTCTAGCTCTTAGCGTTTTCTTTTTTACTCAAACACTTTTATTTGTTCCACGGGTTATTGGCTCTTTTTATTCCTTTTCTCTTTGAATTTTCGATTTTCCGTACTCAGACTTTATGCTCGTGTCTTAAGCCTCTTTTTTTTTTTTTTTTTTTTTTTTTGTTTGTTTGTTTCATTATCTGTCATTGTTAATAACTACGTAAGCAATCATAATATTCTCCGCCATCTCGTGTAATCTTAAGCTTCCCTACGAACGACCCAGTTGAGCATTACTAGTGAACGAAATTTTATTTTTTAATTGGCTTTAATGATATACGAAAGTGTACTTCAGGTTTGGGGCGGGTTTCGACGAACGATAATAATATTCGTAATAGGGTGGGGGGTGGGGTTTCTTTAGAAACGAGGGGTTGGGAAAATTAAGGGAGGGGAATATTAAAAAGAAAAAGTCGAAGATATTTAAAACGACAACAGAAATGGACGAAAAAGAAAAAAAGGAAACGTGTTAACCTAACGTGGCCGCGTTCGATCATTTCTATAGGATTACAGTGAACGGCCAGAATAGGTAGCAATGGACAAATTTTGCCGAGAAACCGTTAGCATACTCACTAACTTAAAGGATTAACATTTTTTATACGAAAAAAAAGTGAAAAAAAAAAAACGTTGAAAATTGAAAAACACAAGAACGAAGCGTAGGGCGAAAGTGTTTTCAATTAGGAATGTGATGCCAGTATCGTTTCTTATTTTGTATATTGATTTATATATATATATATAAAATTTTTATATATATATATAATTGTACCTTAAAGTCTCTCTAAAGGAATCTCGAATTTTTGGGTTTATCACCCACGCCCCTGAAATTTCACAGAACAGTCACAAATATTAATGATTCGTAAACGGGCGTCTATCGCCGAAGAATTTAAACGGAGAATTTACTTACACCTGCTAGACTCATAATTTAGGCTAGTTGTAGATATTCCTTTTGATACATTTAAACCTTAGATATTTAAGTATAACGACGGCAGCGATCGTCTAACCTTTTTATTTTGCCGCCCTTAGCGTTAATTATTTATAATAAGAAAGCCCCATGACGCGCAGATCATCCCTCTGTCTTTGTATATTTTCGATTTACGTCTTTTAATGGACAACCGCAACACCTTTTGTCGCTGTTGACATACCCGGCATAACGATACACCCCCCGAAAAAAACTCAAAACAATTGTACTTAACGAAAACGGGAATTTTTGAAAATGCGCCTTAACCCGTAGCGACACGGTATTTGTACAATAGCAATAAGAACAGCGGCGTTTTATTATTATCAATATATTGCCGTGGGCGCCGCGAGTAGCTCTCGCTTCACAATAATTAATACTCCGTCGACTTTAATCCGAACAGGGATTGGTCGTATTTATTATTACGACTTGTAATTACTCACTGATAATACTGATTTGTTCTCTTATCGCGACCGCGAGCGACGTCGAGCGTTGCGATAAAAAACAAAACAAAGCAAAAAAAAAAAGAAGAAGGAAATGAAATGCAGGAATTTCAGGTAATACAAATCCTAGGTTAAACTTTCGAGTTAAAATGGCGTCCGAACTCTTACGAGTCGAGAAGTAAACAAAAAGATTTATTGCTCCACGCGAAGACGCTGTCGTACGGTCTTGCTTTTATTTTATAAATCGGTATCGAAGGACGGGCAAGGAAAAGCTCGAGGCGACAATTTTCCCGGGTTTTTCTATGGAAGACCAAAAAAAAAAAAAATATCCCGTTTTGCATTTTATACGTCGACGCTAATTAGTATGGTCTTATCTGCCTCTGGGATACAGGGTCGTATTAACGATAGTGGATCGTACCCCGTTTTCTTTCTTTTCTTTTTTCTTTTCTTTTTTTTTTTCTTTAAAGAATTTGTACAGATATAACAGATATTAGTGACAGGTATTAAGCAGCCTTAAAAATAGTGCATAATACTATGGCCAGTGCATCTACTCATGTATCGTTAATGTCGTATACCTAAACAACTTTGCCAAAAATAGATTTAGTCTTTGTAACATAGAGTATAGTTAAGGGCATACAAACAAACAACAAAAATTAACGTTATCTCTTATTATCTACACAAGTACGTACGTAACAGCAACAACCACTTTCATTTTGCTGCAAACTTTATTTTTATTATTATTATACTTCTCCCCCCCCCCCCTCACGCTCTCCGACGTGTCGCTCGCGTCGAAAATGTATTTTTATATTTTTTTTCGTACTCTTTTTTTTTTTTTTTTTTTAATCGTCTTAACTATCGACGATCCGAAGCCTACCAACCAGTCACGACCCTGTCGCTAATTTTCAGCCTAAAATCCGTGTGAACTTTGAACTCTGACAAGCGAAACCCTACGGCAGTGAAACTGGAGCGAGTTAGCCTTTTAGTCGTTATCCAAGGAGCCTTATAAACACGCGTATAAATATATATATATGTATATATATAAGTGCATATATGTACAGTATATATATCCATATATATATGTATATATATTATACAGACACATTATTCTATTATAATGATATAATAACGAGTAATTAGGTTATAAGGATACTCCGAGTTAGTTATAGCGTCTAACTAATTTTTAATGGGAGAAAGAGAAACAAAACGAATGAGCAGCAGGAACGCGTTCTTCTACTTAAGAGGCAAACGAATTAACCATTTTTTTTTTTCACGTGTGCGCATGCGCGGTTTTATTTATTTATTTTCTTTTTTTTTCTTTTTCTTTCAATTCATCGTTCTCGCGCTAAAACGACCGATACGGCAACAAGAAAAATATATAATTATCGCGATCCATGCACCATCCCTGCCGAGTGTTTCACGATGATCCAGCATCTTGCCTCTGGTCCATTATCAGCATCCCGATTGCGCTATTCTTCATACGAATCCGTAAAGCCTGTCTGTAAAGCGAAATTTGTACAAAATGAGACGACGAGGCGACGAAAAGAGAATTTTGACATTGTCGCTAGAATATTCTACTTTTGAATCCTAAACCAAAAGAAGAATATATATATATATAATATATATATGTATATTATTGGTTAGGTCGCCATTACATGTATTCGTATGTCGAATAGAGATCCTCAATAACGCTCATAAATTATTATTATTTTTTTTTCCAACTATCAATCGCCATTGTTGTATTATAACTCCTTGAGACGAATGGCTATTTATGCAGAAACACTGCTTCCCTTACGAAGGACAGTTTTGACTTCGTTGCTCAGGCATTTTTTTCCCGTATTTCGCAAATCGCATTAACTCTGTCCCACGTGCGTCTCTTCTTTGGTCTCGTTTTCTCTATTTTTTTTTTTTTTTTTTTTTTTTTTTTAAGCATCGCCTCGTACCAATCTCTCAGACCACCATGCCACCCTCGTTCGACGGTTTTTACTTCGCTTTAAAAATATTCTTTTGGCTCGCGTCACGCTCGCTAAGGAGGCATTGGTAATTACTCATTACTATATCACTAGCAATTATTCAATTAGTAAGCTTAGACGTGTAAGAGTAATATTACGTTAGGTTTTTTGAGCTCTCTACTAATGCTGAAGGTAGATGATAGATTTTTTTTTCTTTTTTTTTATAACTATCGACGATCGAACCGAGTATTGCTATTTTATTAATGATATCAATTAATTAACGATTTTAATACGCGACTATTCGCAGTGTCTTTAATGCGTAAGCGATAATTAGCTGCGACGAGAGCCGTACATTGGTTATCTTTCATTCTTTCGGGTCTTTTCTATTCTTATTATTTTTTTTTTTTTTTTTTTTTTTTATAATTTCTCTTTCCCCGGCCTTATCTTTCTTTCGTTCTCGCGTACACGTTCGATTTAGCAGTGACGTAGCCGAGGCTTCTTCTTTAGAGATTTTTTTTCTTTCTTTTATATATATCAGTATTCCACACCCTTGATCTTAGCACTTAAGTTTTTGAATCGAACGCTACTTAAAGGAACCCTCATTGTGTCCCCTCTGCCACCCCCCCGCCACCCCCCCTTACTCTCTACCACGAGAATCACTTAATTAATTATTAAATTATTTACTTTCTTTTTGTACGTTTATTTTTACAGCCCCGTAAATATTATTTAAACGATAATTTATTACTCTCGCCCCTCCTCCTCCTCCCCCCCTCCCTCCCCCCTCTTCCTCCTTCCTTCTCTACCCACTATGTTCTTTTCATATTGTCCATCGCGTCTCCTGCGTATCCAATCGAGCCATCCATCCTGTATTATTATTTAGGTTGTTTACACTTTTTTTTTTCTCTTCTCTTTTCCTTCCTCTTCTCTCTCACGCGCCAAGTCACCAACGTATGTCCACCTACGCAGAGCTTCCTTCTTACTTTCTCTCCCTTGCATCGTCCGTCTAGCTTCTTTCGCCTCTTCGCACCCACGTTCGCATACGAACGTATCCGTGGCAGCGACCGGCTTAATTTATTTAAATCTTAATTTACGTAGAGGAGTAGGAGGATTGTTTTTTATTTGTGTATTCTCTCTTTATTTTTTAAAGCCATTATTACTATTATTATTATTGTTGTTATTATCAGTTCGTACCGTCAGCCACTGTATGAATGGTCATTCCCCCCCCCCCCTGCTTCGTACTTTGATGATCCGTCGGTGACGTCACGCGGCGTAAAATTAACGCACGGTCGCACTACCTATAATTCGCATTGGAATTTTGTTCTTTTTTTGTTTTTCAATTTAATCGTCTTTGGATAGTAGATGCGCGATCTTATTCTCTCTGAGTACAATAGGCCAATAGGCAGAGAGAGAGAGAGAGAGAGAGAGAGAGAGAGAGAGAGAGAGAGAGAGAGATGGAGAGAGATGCTGAATCTCGTGCTAGGGCGTCGCGATGACGTGTACGGGGAAGGGGAAATGCTAATGACAGGAAATGTTAATGGAGAGAAAGAGAGAGAGAGAGAGAGAGAGAGAGAGAGAGAGAGGAAGTAAGTGCGGATTCTCATTCGGGCGACTATTAATAATGATAATTGTAATTGTAATAATTTTAACGATACACAATAGCGCGAAACTTATTCGATAAACAATAATAATCTCACTCGTCCGTGACTATTCGCGTTTTCTGATTAACGCCAGGCGATCCACACACGCATACACACACGCGCGCACACAAACACAAACACACACACACACACACACACACACGTTTCCGTCCGTTTGTTTACGCGAGCCTTTAAAATTATAACGTCTGACGCGCGCCTTCAAAATTGTAACGTCTGACGCGCGATTTTGTCTCTTCGATCGATTAATCGAACGATCCGCTAATCGATCGTACCGCTACAGCAGGATCTAGCTATACGTTCACGTCGTGTCACTCGTTTTTAACGTAGCTCGTGGATACGTAGCTATATGCATAGGTACACGTGTGCTCGCTATGGGACCGTCTAGCCAGTCTTCTGCATTGCGGTACCGCGATTGACGGTGACGATTCGCGCAATTGACGAACGACGAGCACGTGATTCATTGGACGAGGTAGAAGTTTACGATGACGCTATAGATATCGATTAAAAAGGAAACATACGTTTTTATAAAATGGCGGCGATGGCGGAAGATGAGAAAAAAAAAAAGAAGAAAAAGTCTTTACCGTATGCCTACCGTCCTTCCTTCTCTTCGGCACTATGATATATATATATACATATATTACCTACCACTCCCTCTTCCCATCCCGTGTCACACGAGTATTAATCTGAACTAATTGACTGAGTATTATTTTTATATTGAACATTAATTATTATAAATAAATGATAAAAATTGTACGCGTTTGAAGAATGGACGACGATGACGATGATGACGACGATGGTATGATTGGCGAGGATGATTATTGTGCGGTTTTAGCAAATAATAATCGATCACGGAGGCACGACTAATGCAATTAATTGAGGCGATGGGGTTTTTGGGAAAATTTTATAATGACGATCGATCGATTGATTATATTGTTTGAGCCATCGTGGTATTGTGTTGTGTCACGTGGTATTGTCAGGGCGCTGGCAGTGCTAGCTGATAAAGTGTCTTGTATACGGGAGACGGGGAAATAAGGCGATTGATGATATTGATGATGTTGATTCGAGAATGAGATTGAATTTAAGAGGAAAAATGGAAATTGACAAATTGAATGCGATGGATGTAAATGCATATATATATATATACATGTATGTATTATATACATGTATGTATTATATACATGTATGTATATATATATATATGTGTGTGTGTGTATGTATATATATGCATATATATGTATGTATGTGTGTATATTAACCGCCTATGTGTGAGAGCGAAAAAAATTTTCACGAATCTTAGCAATAGCGTGTAAAGGGAGCAAAGGGAGGGAAAAAAAGAATAACGTGACAAAGACGTAGATGGAGGGGAAGGAAGAAGAAAAAAAAAAAAAGAGAGAGAAATTACTTTTGTATCCAGGAACTTGTACGAGGTGTAGTTCAGGCTTAAGGCCCAGCAGCTGTTGAGATTATTCAAGGTTGTGTGTATCATTATAAGTATTTTCAATTGTTGAATAGTAAATAGTGCAAGCCGGCGTAATGGCGACGACGGGCGTCTCTCTAGGGTCTGCGAGAGTGTGACGCGACGCCGTCGTCCCCGCCCGCCCCCCTTTTTTTGTTTTTGACCTCCGCCTTGCTTCGTTTCGCGCGAGTGAGCGGCGAGGTTGTGCTTTAATTTTTTTTTTTTTTTTTTTTAATGAAAGGGCGTAGGCGTTGCGACGCACTCGTGAAAATGACAAAAACAAATACGTGCGTCACTCTCCGAATATTTCAGAATCCACGATCCACTTTGTACAGTTTTTCTTTCTTTTTTTAATTTTCGTGTTTCGATCCACCTCTTCCGTCGTAAATACGGATAACGTTTGGTCCAGTACGAATTGCTGAGTTCTGGTTTGGTCTGATTATTTCGTTTTTTTTTTTTTTTTTTAATTTCATCTATCATCTTTGTCACCCTTTGTCTCTGCTCTTCTCCCTGTCGTCTTGTATCTTTTTCCTTACCTTCTTGTCTCTTTTCCTTACTTCTCCTTTTTTTTTTGTATTTTATACGTTATTATTCTTGTATTCGTAATCCTTTGGTCATCCCGCACATCATCCACCAGGGACATGAATTTTTTTTTAATTTATATAAATATCGAATTGAAAGCACGAACACGGCTGTAGTGTGGAATCTTCCATGACAGGTGTACCTAATTTATATCGACTTATGGGTTTAAGATACGATGAGAAATTGTGTTTTTTTTTTTGTATTGTAATGGTAGGTGATAACGCTGTTAGACATTTTAAGCTATTTATTCGGCTGCTATGTGATTTGTTGGAAATTATTTTGAGAGAACTTTTAAACGGGACGTGGAAAAATTTATAGAAATGCCCGTGGCTCGTGGCGGATGTCACACGGAAGATTCATTAAAGCGACGAGAGTTTTTGGAAGTGTAATGGATGAGCGTGAAAAACGGGCACGCGTTTGGGAGATTGAAAAGTTCTTTAAATTGTGAAAAGTTACTTGCGACAAGTCACAGAAGCATCGAGCCAATCGATTTTTTACAATGAAATCCGTGCGACAATCGTCCAATTAAGTTTTAAGCCAATTGCGTGAGCCGTGCTTGTTCAGATATTCACGCTCTTAAATGCGCTTCCATTCATACACAAAGAACCTACGGCATTACTTTCTTATGTACGAGCTTTGCGTACGCGAATAATCATAAGTGATTATTATGTTACTTAAAGCGACTGCTCTCCCATGTTGGATCTGTCGCGATTACAATACGTATTAATGTATGTTTCTATGTAAGCGACAAGCATGGCTCACGGACGGGCATCGGACCAAAATATACAACATTGCGTTTGCCCTTTTTAACAGTTGGCACAATTCAATTTTATACTACTGCGAGAGATTAAAGCTGTAACATATTGGAGAGTCTGAAGTATATAAGTAACGTTAACGGATTATTGGGGGGCATCTTATGCAAGGGCATTGTTGTGATACCACAGACGCAGCTTCATTAAATCTTCAATAAAAATAATGTGTTGATAACGTTGTTTGATTTGTCGTCTCCACCAATGTTCCTATTTAATTTACACAATCCTATTTATGTTGTACTTATAAAGTTTGTGATTGTTCTAGTCATTGTCAGCGGTCCTCTTTGCAACTGGCAGGTCCCAATTCTTGAGACCTGGTTTCTTTGAAGCTGCCATATAGACCAGTGCTCCTCGACCAGGAATAGGTCTTACAGCTACGTAGGTTCTGTGATCGTCTGACCATTTGGAATGAAACTGGATCTTAGGTTGATTGACAGTCTCTTTCAGAATCTCCTCTGCTGACATTCCAGAAAATTCATCCTGTCATTATATGTGCTACGATAAGTTTCTTAGAGTATTGTTTGATATTTTTCTTTTAATTTACCGCATAATCCAGAAAGGCTAGGCTGTTGTCTGGGTCACAAACTGCATCAGGCTCTGATTCTAAGCATCCTGTCAGAACACCATCCCTCAGTACCTTTACTACATAGGATAAAAAGGCATTGCGGTTCTTCTTAACTTCCAGCACTGGTGATTTGATGTTGCTCACTCGAACTAACCACTTGTTAGCCAGTTGCATTTCTAAAAATTATATTCTCATGCTGTTATTCTGTTTCTAAAGAAATCTCACATCATCTTGTAGATTAACCCTTCTTGTCTGCCAAATTCTTCAATAGAAACTTTGCTATCTTCATCTTTTTATTGAACTGCTCATCATACATAAGACCAATATCTTTCAAAGACATTTTCTCCATCGTCGTTATATATGTAGAAATAAAAATACCAGAAACTATCGAAAAAATATTAATTTAAATTTAGAAAGGTTCTACTGTAAAAATTGAATTTTCAACTCGGCCGGAAGTCGTGGGTCGCGTCTGTTTTATTTTAATGGAGGGACACGCGGATGAATACATCATCTAGGAGGAAGCAGATCCCCAGGTCGAACATATCCGTTTCCGCGTCTTATTGAACTCTATTCACAAAATGAAAGGTTGATTTATTCGAGTATTATAGTGTTCCTTTCAAAAATCGAAAGTTTCGCGAAATCTTTCAATAAATCAGAATGAGCCGCGGACGCACCCTCCAACGAATGGATGGTCTGATATCGCTGAAAGTCGGCAACCTTTCTTATCGATCGACAACAAGCGACGTGAGACGCGTATTCTGTCGTTACGGTAAGCTGGGCGACGTCTACATCCCAAAGGACAAGAATTCGCGTCTCAGCAGAGGATTTGCATTTGTCAGGTGAGACAATCGTGTAGAATATGTAATTAGAAAATATTTCCATAAAGCTGCGCATCAGTCATTCATTCTGAGCCGCGTATTGACCGCAGCGCGCTAAAACGCGGCTTCACTTCCTGTAGAAAGTCGCGCGACAAATGAAATTCGTGTTAAAAATACGAGGGAAAATTTAAAAGTACGCGTAACAGTAAAATAAAAATAAAAGTAATTAAGTGAATTGAGAACAAATAGGTACATGTATATTTTGCATAAAAAACAGATGCTTTTTTGAATTTGTACGTCATGCGACCGTGAGCGGTAGTGTCGAAGATTGCCGAAGATAGCCGAAGTCTCCTACCGATCGGTTAGTTCCTGTCGTGGCGTCTAGAGGGCCTCGTAAATTCCAGGCTCGCTTGGGATACCCCCACCCTGATGAACATTTGACTGGCGTAGTGGCGCCGTCACAGGTTCCTGTGCGTCATCTCCGGTCGTGCCCTGCGCGTTCTTCAGCTCTTCCGCTATTCGCCATCTTGTCCTCGTCGTGTGTGGACGGTTACGCTTTGTGGTCTTATCTTCCTGGACTATTCCTCGAGTGCGAGCAAAGGTACCAGCAGTTCTCTAAGAAGCCTGTCGAGGAGCTCGCTATTATAATGAGCTACGGCCGGCCGCCGCCCCGTATTGACGGGATGGTGTCCCTCAAGGTGGACAATCTCACCTACAGGACGACGCCGGAGGATCTTCGGCGCGTGTTCGAGCGATGCGGCGAGGTTGGCGATATTTACATACCGCGCGACCGATTCACTCGCGAGAGCCGCGGTTTCGCTTTTGTCAGGTAAGAGTGTTTGAACTTTTGGATTTTATACTTGAGCCGGACCGGCTTCTCTTCAGAATATTTTACATGTATTTTTGCCTTTTTTGCCTTCCACTTTAACGCCTTATTCGTGGATCATTTATCCCACGTTTTCCTCGCCACCGTTTTCGACAAGGCTGACGTCATCAGATTTCGTTTATTAGATCTTTCGTAATGTGTAAATAATAACATATTTTGTATGAGACAATGGCGCGCAATTGTTATACGTATAGAGTATTCAAGATTTTTTTTTTTGTAGGAATTCGTTTAAATCCTACTCGTCAGTTTTCATGATGTATGCACGAGTAAACTTGCAATGACTTATTAAATACTATGAGAGCTTCATTGAATGCGTTGGATATAGTTTACAGTTACCTGTATATTGGATAAAACATTTTACAGTAATATTACTTTCTAAAAATAATTTCATTGTCATATTCTAGGTTTCTGGTCTTATACTACTATTTATTATTTAACGTTGCTACATGGTTTTTTGACATTAACATCGTATCATTATTTATGATTACAGGTTTTATGACAAACGTGACGCAGAGGATGCATTAGATGCTATGGATGGACGGTTGTTGGATGGTAGGGAACTTAGGGTTCAAATGGCTCGTTATGGTCGACCAACATCACCACACCGAAGCCGTGGAAGTCGTCGACGTGGAAGGTATTGTATCTAACAACTTGCAAAAGTGTAACTATTTATTCCTTCCGAGGTACTTTGATTTTCATTTACTCCATATAATTCTTCTGCTCACATAAAGATCACGAAGTCGCAGTCGGGATCGCAGACGATCTCGTTCAAGATCACGCTCCAGGTCACGTAGTCGCGACAGGGACCGAAGACGCTCCTACAGTCGCAGTCGCAGCCGCTCTCGTTCTGACAGTAAGAGCTCACGTGGAAAATCGCGTTCACGCAGCAAGTCTCAGGAAAGACAGAAGGATAGTCGCTCCAAGTCAAGGTACGATGCAATTTCTTATAAACATTGTGCGACTAAAGTCTACCTGTCATTCTTATCTGAATAACATCCTTACGATAATGATTTTATTTTGTTTACAGAGACTGAAGCAATTGTAAGGTTATGAGAGTACAAACGTGAACAGACGGGCGTGCCCCAAGTTGCAAATGCAGAATATCGTTCTCACGTGAAAAAGAAAAGGTATTCCATTACTCTCTATACCTAAACCACACTTTAGCACGATCACATCCTTCTATCATTTACATATTAACTATGGTGACGCACTTCTGTGGGTTGGGAAACCAACCCAAAACTAATTTTAATGTAATATATCTAGAGTACAAGGATTGTCGACGACTTAAAGAAAAAAAAAAAAATATATAGACTAAAAATAGGGCGATAGTGAAAAAACGAAATTCAAAATTTGGCGAAATTTACGACTTCGCTCAGCCCCACTGTCGCGCGTCCCTTCATTGTCCTATTACTTTGGTGGCATTCTTTAGATTAGTAAAGGCGAATTATTTCTGGACGTGACACGCGATCAAATAATCTTTATCAGCACGAATACGTTTTTTTTTGCCAGGGTTATTACTTTCACATTGACGCTTTTCGCGACTGCTTATTATTATGGCACCCCCAATTTATTTAACATTATTAATGTACATCTACGAACAATTGAGCGGAGGCGAAATCAAAGGGAAACAAAAATTGAGCGTTGTATTGTTTTTCTATTTTTTTCAAAATTTACATTGACTGAATTGCTGGCCTCCTTCGTCGCGTTTGGTAATTAAAAAAAAAAAAGACTCTGTTCGTATCGTGAGCAATGACGTTCGAATTCCGTTCGATAGATGCATGTAAGATTTTAATAAACATTTATTTTCAAAGAACACAAATACAAGAAGTCGTCCGCTTCTTTGAAACGTTTAAAAAGGAAACGCCGTTTCTCCATCTGCAGTTGACGTGAAATTTCTTTCCTAACATCTTACACTGTCTACGGTTTTCAAGCGTCTCCAGTTGTTTTTGTTTTTAATTCTTTCCTTCCAAAATCATCATCACGATATGAAGACCGTTATATACGTCTTGCGATAACTCTTTGTCAATCTCGAGTAAGCACCGGTTTTTCTTTATCAAATAATTGAAAGCAAACAATGTCGCGTATAGGAACAAGTGAACCGCGTTGTTACGAATGATTAATAAGCAAATAAAAAAAAATAAATAAAAAACTGAGAATACATCTGGAAACGTTATTTTCAAAAGAGTCTAACGAGTTTAGTATTGAGATTATACAGTGAAAGTTAACCTAAAAACACCGAGTTCTTAAAATGCCTAGTGTCTGTCAGGTTTTAGAATTCACTGTATATAATCGTGGGTAATCAAGGGTCCCTCCGAGAGCACGAACAGCTTGCCTCTTATAAAGAAGGAAAGAGAAATACGATGAAATACGATATGAATTATCTCGTCCTCAAACAATACTCCTTTTCTATTACGTTTGACGTTTATTATCCATCACCTTGTACGATGCCGCGCGGCACTCAAAAGTGAACAAAGAGTTTGACAATGTGCAGAGTCTTCTAGGCATAAGTTCTGTGTTTCTGTAACAACATTTACAGGTTTATTTATGTAAGTTTGCCATTTATAATAAAGTGTAATGAGATACAGAAGATATCCGATATATGTGCGTAAAAAGCGCGGTTTGGTCGACGGTTGGTAAACTCTAAGTAAGGTTACGTAGACGTAGAAGTTTTCAGCAAAGGTGTGAATTATATTATGACATTCATTTATTACTTTTGTATAACATTATCAATACCCCCCTCTCTTGCCCCCCCCTGCCCTCGAATAACTTTTAACAATCATTTTTACATATAACTTGTGACCTCCAATAATTACCCTTCGTTCCAACCAACAAACCCCCAATCGTTCAAAACCTTATAAAAGGTATCATTAGCATTTATTAAGTTGTCACACATTTAGCTATTACTTAATATGCAACACAGTGCAATGTAAAATTATTTTCTTTTTCTTTTTCTGTAAAGAATACAGCACACGTTTGTCTAATACTGGAATGAGCTCCACTTGTTGAATATTGTTTGTCATAATTTTTGACTGCGCAGGTGCCATCGAGTAATGACAATTTAACTATTCTAGCTTGTTCTGTGACGATGAAATCCTTGTTTTGTATTGACACACTGCAAATGGATCTGAAAATTGAATGCCAAAGATGTAACAGTATGAAAAACTGAAAAAAGAAAAAAATATTGTCACATTCAATTTAAACGTCCATACGTCATAGACACATAACTTGTAAGTTTCTTAATGAGATCATTCGAGTGAGCTTTTAATGTTCAATTAATGTCTAGTGAAATATCTTTATATTAAAGAAAAGATAGATCAAATCCTTGGATAATCTCAGTGGGACATTTTACACATTTTGCTGAACACTTGTCATACACACTACATTCACACACGTACACACACAATCAATGATCGTATATAGATAAATGAAAATCCCTTAAAAACTATATGGATAAGAGAAAGTGACTGCACGTAACTAAGTTGTAATTTTATGGTGCCACAGGCGGTGGAAAGGAGTGGCGTGGCGAGTGTAGCCGATGATGGGGTAGCTGAGAGTAAGCAGTAAGCCGAGTAGCAGGGCTGTATGCAGTTTGCAGTAGCGAGCGGTTGGTGGTCTGGTGAAAGCAGGTTCGCGGCGGGCGGTTCGGGCGAGAAAGTTTTGGCGAAAACGGAAAATCCGGTCTCTATTACTTTCCTCTATTTTTAATCCTCTTTTCTATGTCTCTTTGTCAGTCTGTCTCTATAGTTCTTTTTTTTTCTCTCTCTCTCTCACTCTTTCTGTTTTCATTCTTTAACGCCCTTCGTACTTCTCTAATTTGTTTCTACTGTCTGTTTGTCCTCTTTCTTTTCTCTCCTTTTTTCTCTCTCTTTCATACACACACGCACACTCTCGCTCTATGGGGGATCAGAGTGCACGAGTTGCAGAGTACAGGCGATGACGATTGCCGCCCAGAGAGACCCGCCAGAATTTCCCAGCCACAGCTTCGCCGAGCCCTGCCGAGAGAGGGCGATGATTTGGTCGTTTGGCAGTCGGTGTTGGGGCACGGTGGGCTGGATAGCAGCCGATCTCTTCCACTCTCGGATAAGCACGGGGGCGCATAAAATGACGATATAGGACTTCTGACGAATCACCAGACCTCGCGCGTGAACGCACCCCCACTGCCGCCCACGCACGTACCAGCTAGTCCGGGTGGCCCTCAGGTTACGTCGTCCTCGTCGCGGCTCACGCCGAGATGCATTATGCTTACTGGGAATCGATGAGAATCTCTGCGAGCAGCCATTTTGTCGACTCGCGCTTGACAGGATTTATACTTTTTGGGGTTATGTTCGTGGGTTTCATTTTTTTTTATATATTTATTATACGGGGGATACGTACTCCGTATTCGGACAGGTCGTCTACCTGATGGAGTCGGGTCACTCTCGAGGATTTAGCTATGGGACGTTGTAGTTTGTTCATTCTCGTGAATTTTTAATCTGTATCTGACGGAGATCGCAAGCATGATTTGTTTATTCGGACTGTATTATTTGCGTTACGACGGTTATTTCTTTTTTTTTTTAAACGATACTTTGTCGCGACTCGTAAACATTGTCTCGCGATCTTGTTATTGCTTTGTACAATGGGATTGCTAATTCAATTGTGTCGCTTTCGGTCGATTTTAGTGGCCTAACGAATTTCGTTTTCCGTCGATATTGTCAATGGGTAATTTGATTTACGGATGGGATAAAAACGGGCTCTTCTTTTTTCCTGTATTTCTATTTCAGGTGCTTTTTTTTTTATAAGCAACGCTCTAACGTAAGTATCATACACGAGGTAAGAATTGAAAAAAAAAAAATCTGAATTATTACAGTAAGACGTCTGATAATCACGATAAAAAGATTATCCAAGGATCCTGGGGACCAATAATTATGAGTTTTATGGATATTGTAGCGATGTCGATAATATATGGTAACGATTTATTCAATAAAACCATAAAAATTAAAACGAGATCTTTTATTACTTCTCTATTACAATCGTTCATTTTGAGCTTTCAATTTCAGCGTTATATGTATTTCTTTATTGCTAGTGGCACTTTGAATCTTATTTGCAATCCTTTCGTTTCCTTTGTTTCTCTCTTGATTACAAAACTGAATATACAATAAATTATGTTTGTGCGCATGTAATTTTATACTTGGCTGTAAGTATACCAAATCCCTTTCATGCATACGTTTCAACTTTAATATAACACAGACCTTCGATTGACTGTAATTCTGCACCTCAGTATTAGTTACTGTTTGATTAAGAGTCTCATATTACCTTAATCTCCTTTTGTACATTGTGGACAAGCTAAACTTTAGTCTTTTTTAGGATATAAGGTTTGAGCAATATTCCAACTATGTATAAAATGAGGACTAACAATTGTCCCCCGTAGTAAACACTTTTATAATAAATTAGAGTCTCGTCAAGTTGTAGCAGCTGGAAAGATATACCCAGGTATCCCATACACGTTGTTTTCAAAAACCACAGCAGAAGCCCCAAGCCTTTCTTGGTCTGAAACGTAGAGGATAAAAACAGAATAATGAACTGAGTCTTGAACCTACATATTTTATACATAGATAAGTATACGCACAAGACTCCCTTCAGTGGATTGGTTGTAAAACTTGACGTAAATGTCCTCCATGGGTAGGAAGAACGGAATTGAGCAAATACACAGGTAATATCCGGCATGGTAACCATGCCAAACTGCTGACAGTGTTAAAGTGAACAAAGTTCTGAGTGGTTTATAAGGGAATCGCTTGTAGACGCACGTGGCCATCCAGTACTGAACACACGTGTTCCACATCTTCATAGCTGTCCTAACGAGCACACAGGTCTCTACTCCCCAGAAGTTAATATTGTGCACCGTCTCAAAGTCTAGTGCCTCCTTCTTGGCCATGTCAGGATCCTTGCTCCTGCAATGAGCGAAAGTACCAAATCCTGTAATGCTTAGGAGGCTCCTGCGGACAGGGGTCAGTGCTTACAGTGACTCTATTGCTTTGTAATTTTTTGGTCCCAATCCAGATATGGTTTCGCAGCTAGTGGGATAGGCTCCAAGTCCTGACATTGTGCAGACGCATTCAGAAAGTGCCATTCCAGTATACATTCTTGTACGGAATGTCACAAATGTTGGATAAATGTAACAGAATCGATAAAGGAAAGATCGTGTTCCAAAGTCATCTGTTAGTGCATACTGTAATACAATCGAGTATATTATGAAAATGTGTTTTATCATGTTGGTAGATGGTGCGCTTGGTGTAGATATTTATACCTTGGCTGGAAATGTATAATTGAACAGTAGATGAGTAAGTGCAAAGGGCACTATTTGTTTGAACTTTGTATACGTAACACCCAAGTGATCAGCCTGATCGGCAAATGGTCTGTGTAAGGAATCCCAGTAGGTTCTATAACGATAATAGGGCCCTGTACAAAGAAAGAGCGTGTGAGTGATAAGCAGGGTCAAGATACATTGATCTCGAGAATGAAATGATAAAAATCATTGGCTAGTTTTTTGGTGATGAATGCGAGACATATGCTTATTTTTGTTGAATAGAAATTGACTGGCTCGTGTCAATTATTATCTGGTTTACCTGTGAGAATTCCAATGTACGTAGAGCCATAATGAATAACATCCATAAAACCAATTTTCTTGAAGGCTTCTGCATTCGTGCCTTGTGCATCGTCCTTTGGAGCCTGAGCTGCTGAATTTACTTCGAATGCCATTCCAGATAATTTCAATGTGAGCATCATCTGTATTAAATTTGCATGAGCTGATGGCAATGGAAGACCATACCAGTCAGCTAACCGGAAAAATCCCAGAAGGTAGAAAAATGTAAAGCAGAAGCTTACGATGTGACATACTCTACAAAGAAAAAACAGTCGTTACAAAGGATATTTATATAGTCTAATATTGGAGTACTTGACTGGTTCTTAGTGGACTATATATATATTACCATACATATGTGCATATACATACTTCCAAGAGAGTTGAGTAATTATCGCAGCATTGACAACAATGCAAATGATTGGATGAATTGCATGATAGCCAGATGCAATGCTAATAACGGTTAATCCTAAAATCGTGCTGACCCATTGCCTCTGTTCTATATTCTTTATCTGACGATACCAATGACCGAATGCTATGCACAGTAATAATAGAGAAACGTAAATAATGTCATCCCAAGACATCGTGCCGACGACTTGGACTTTATTAGTCTCAAGGAATGACTGATAGCCGCCAGCTAATTATAGTTTCATAGTCGATCAGTTAGGCACAGGGAATGCAGTCTCGGATGCGGAATACATTATCGTTAGTTGAATCCAGTACCGCTAGATGGCATTGTACTAGTAGCGTTAAAATTGCCTTTCTATATTTATAGAGAAACATGAAAAAGTAATCGGATACGAAAATGGTGCTGAATAGGATCAGTGAAAAAAATGGAATGTAAATAATAAAGTCTTTGGATAGTTAGTGTATAATAACTGTATTTATATAAATAAACACATGTTCGTTAAACGTACATAATAAACGTTTCTTTTTAGGGTGAGTTTAGTGGAAATTTATTGATAATAAAGTAGTGGAGTCGAGTTGTTACGATTCCCAGTAGCAACGGCAGTTGTATAAATTATTTATTGTGGGAGAATATCCGGAAAATGGCTGTCCTAGGATCGTTTTCCCAAAGCTTTCTGCGTTTGCTCTGTCTTCTTCTGCAGCGCTAGTTCCTTCTGTTTCTTCTCGTCTTCCCGTCGTTTCGCTGCTTCCTCTCTTTGTTGCTTTATTATCGCTAGTCGAGCTAGGTCCGCGCGAGCCTCATCCGTTTTACCTGCAGCATGCAGTTTCTGATAGTTGGCGTATGCTCGTTGTTTTTCTAGTTGTTCCCTGAGAGAGATTGTTACTATTGAATATCGTCGTGCGATCATTGCGAAAGAAATATTTTAACGTTACAGACCTTTCTCTTCGAGATAATTCAGGCTTAGTTGATTTGGCTAGTGTTTCGTTCAATTGAGACAATTTTTTCACTTTCTTTTGTACCCTATTTGGATTTTCCACTTCAATTAAATTTTCTACCCCTTTTGCCTTTCCCTGAAATGAAGACAATTGTTGTACAGCGTTCATATGTATATTGTTTCTATTATTATACCTTACCTCTGTTTCTGAATCTGAGTCCGATTCGCTCTCACTGTCCGATCCTGATTCATCCGCTTTCTTTGCTTTATCACCACCTGCTGCTTTAGGATCATCCTCCTCGTCACTCGAGGTATCATTACCCTTATTTTTCTAAAACATAGAACAATATTTTATAAATCTTACTTCCTCACAGGATGTTTAATTTTGCGGTTAATAGCTTGGAGCACATACTAAGGGCACAAAACTATCCAAGGTCAACTATATGAAAATTTTCAAAAAAAAAATAGTACAGAGCATAGGGTAACCAAGTCAGTCAAAAAAAAAAAAGTATGAACAAGTCAAAGGTTTTTAAAACTTTTGACACTTGGTGAGAGTGCTCCAAGAATTTTCTTATGCACACGATCATGTTCGACCCTCAAAGGACGGTCCGACCTTGTTCTTTACGAAAATATCCAGGTCGTCGTGCGGAGGGTTAACCTAAAGATACTGACTCTCCACTGGCGTCGTTGTTCATCCTGGCGACGTTGCTCCTCAAGTTCCTCTGGATTCGTGAAGTGCCTATTGCGTCCCTTATGATTGACGAATTTTCCTGTAAAGATTAGATATTCAAGTAGAAGAAAGATCCGTCAGAAACAAATCTGAAGCGAGTATTGCGCGTTGGCAATAGACGAGCCAGATTTTCTCGTGGGAAACGTGGTGGGGCAATTCCTTAGCAAGAGACAAAAGCCAGATAAATGAAGATATGCATTTTATATACTCACCGCGGGGCATTTTTGCTATGTATTTATAACTGTGGCGACGCTCAAGACGGATCCGTAGAATTTATGAAAAATTCCGTTGTTTTCCTACGATGAAATTACAAATTACGATAACGTCAACTGCACGGCGCTGGTCCTACGTCAAGTGTAGAACCCGTGTGAAGTTGGCCGGCCAACTTTTATTTCTTAAACTTTTTCTTATTCCAATCGTTTGATAGTCGTTTGGTAGTGTTTGATAGTCTTGTTAAAACGTTTGATAGTCAATAAATTTTTAGATTTCAGTGTCTCGATCAAATGCATACAATAAACAGAGAAACAACGATACACTCTCTGCTCTCGGTTCATTTTCGAACACACCCATAGTGCTCCGGGACAGGTAAAAACTCCTGCGTGAATCGAGGTATAGCTTTTCCGAGGCTCGGTCGATGCAGAATCGTTTGATAATTATGAAGTAACTAGTAAAAATATTTGATAGTCAATTGTTTCTTTCAGAAAAGCCAAATCGATGTGCGGTGTGAAGTTGGATGAAATGGTGGACGATGGTGGCACAGGAAACGCGACCTAGAGAGAGATGCTATTTAGCGGGAATTATGAATAGGAAAATTCTACTGTCTATGTATATTTTATATTGATTTGCTCGTATTTCTGGGAACATAGAAACATCGAAAGTTGTACCAACAGAGACAGGAAAAAACGAAAGCAATTATAAATTCCTGGTCTTTAGTCGCATCAAGATTTATTTCACAAATTGCAAATGAAATAGTGTACAACGGATACCAGAATGTTTTCCTTCACTTTGCTCTTATAGATGATTGGTTGATTATTTTTTGTCAGATATATATGTATATATGTGTTAATGAAGATAGATTCCTCTATCGTACATTATTCACAGCCTGTCGAATATGAAGGACAAAGTTTACATTTAAATAAAAGACTTCATAATTTTCAAATGATTTCAGTCCAGCAATCATCCTATTAGTTGCACCGAAATACGCAGGAATTATTATTTCTGCTTAAATGTCGTCGGCGAAGCTAGGAATATCATTTATAAGTTGACATAGCATGCTGTGTTAAATGACATGTAACAATTTCTTCTTAATGCTGCTAACAAAGCCACGTCTGTCACAAAATTTTTTAGCTTAGAAGATTATTAATCATGGCTCTTGGATACTTTCTCGTAAGGAAAAATTTGTATCTGGCTCTTGAAATCCTTGGATCCTTCTATAGAATCGATTGAGCATTAGTGCAGTCAACGAACAAACTTGTACTGTTCGACCACATCCACCACTACAATGAAGAACAATGGTAACAATGTTTGTAAATGCACTTTGAATGAATCAGGCATTCTCCAAAATAGAACAAATATGGTGTAGCCAACCACAGCTCTCAAAATTACTTGCAAAAGAATTCGTCAAAGTTCTCAGTTGTATTGGAGTGATATCTCTTAAAAACTTCTCACTCCTCTCCTTGCTGTTCCAATGTAGCAGAGAGAATGGAGAGGATTAGATTATTTCAACTTACATGATATGGTTAAGCTGCCAACACTTTCTCGCATCATGTGATTATTTATAATACCAAAAAAGTGGATTTTTATATTGTCATAGAAGTTTTCATTTTTGTAGCTTTAAACTGCTGTCCTATAGGCAATGGCATTAATCTGTCATACTAATGTTTGCTTCCTCATAGAGGAATATTTTAAAGCAATGTTTTAAGTATATTCTTGGATCATTTCTTTCTGTTTCATGTGA
Source organism: Calameuta pallipes (assembly GCA_030142375.1). NCBI lineage: Eukaryota > Metazoa > Arthropoda > Insecta > Hymenoptera > Cephidae > Calameuta > Calameuta pallipes. Next base: position 149,766 of record JARQSW010000561.1, on the reverse strand, counting down.
ACTTTTCCACATACTTTAGGACAAGGATTTATCATGTACATGTTTCTTTATCACGACATGCTTCTTAATAGAAATAAGAAGTACAGAAATGAACATGTGCAGATCTCGTTGAGATGAAAATAGGTCAACACAGGTTATCTTAGTTTTCTTTGAAAGTTAGCGCTACTTGATAAAACTGTATTGTTACAACCAGTGGGTAGATATAAATGTTAGGGATACGTGTCCCACAGCTAAAAGAACAAAATAATTGAGTTATCTGAGTTGCAATATTAAAAGTTTGCAATATTGCCTAATTCAATGGACACAATCGATTGTCGTCGTATCGATTACGATCCTCGAATCACGTATGGATTTTTTCATTTTTCTAGCAAATACTGGACTATCAAACGTTTTTACTAGTTAATTCATAACTATGAAACGATTATGCATCGATTCATTCCAAAAAAAGCTATGCAAATCCGGTTGGAAACAAAAAAGTGCCGGCTAACCTCACACCAGATATTGATTTGGGTTTTCTAAAAAAAAATATTGACTGCGAAACGTTTTTATTAGTTAATTCGTCATAACTACCAAAGGAATTTCATCGATTAATCCCCGGAAAAGTCATAGACCCGTTCGTGCACGTGTTTTTACGTCTTCTTGAGCACTATGGGTGTGTTCGAAGATAAACCGAAAAGGGAAAATGCGTCGTTGTTTCTCTGTTTATTGTATGCATTTGATCGAGACACTAAAAAACTATTGCGTATCAAACGTTTTTACAAGATCATCAACAACTATAAAACGATTGGAAGTAGAGAAAGTTGGCAATATTGACTAATTCAATGGATGCATAACGATCGGGGTATCGATTGAGATCCTCGATTGACATATTTTCAGTTTTATTTCCATTTTTCTAGCAAACGGTGGCCCATCAAACTTTTTTATTAGTTAATTCGCAACTATCAAACGATTCTGCATCGATTGAGCTCCTGAAAAGCTAAATCCGATTAGAAAGAAAAAGTGTCAGCCAACTTCACACCAGATTTTGATTTTGATTTTATGAAAAAGCTATTAACTATCAAACGTTTTTACAAGACTATCAAATACTATAATCAAATGACTATCAATGAATTGGAATAAGAAAAAGTTTAAAAAATAAAAGTTAGTCGGTCGACTTCACACGGTCAGGTTTTCATGAGTGATGTGCTTATTTCTTTTTAAATTTGGCAACAGTGTCAAGAGGCCATGACAGTTTCGAATGAAGGATGTTCATTGGATTGCCAGATTGTCGGCAGCAGTTCGTGCGAGTTTTAGGACGGTTCGTGATCGTTACGCTTGCTTACGTTTTTCAAGAAATCCTGAACAATGAGTGACCCAAAGGGGTAAGTAAGATAATAAGTTAAGTCGTTTATGGAAATATTGTATCTATTTGGGATTTTAACATTTTTTCCCGGCCTTATGGCTTCACCGGTCGATCCTAAATGTTCTAAGACCGCAAGGTTTTGCGAGCGCGACTGCTGCTACTCTTGCTTCTCAATTTCACGTTGTCATCATGTCGACGCCGCGCGATGTTTTATACAATTTTTATCAGTCTGCTATATTAATCTGATCGCATCTTGATGAATTATATTTTGTAAATCTATTTAATGATTAAGCTTCATTTTTCTTTGCGTATTTCGACTTATTTGTATTTTTCTTTCGAGCGATCATGGCCGAGCTGGCATGACATGACAAAGGATCTTTTCATGAAATCACAGTTTTATGATGAAATCTTCTATTGATTACTTTTCCGTAATATTCATAGTAGAAACATTTATTACTAAAATACTACAAATGGCAAATTAATTGTGGTTCTCTTAGATTAATGAAAATAGAATTCTTTATTTTGTCATATTGTCAACAATATTAAATAATATATTTTTTTTGTAATTGATTCACCGACTTTAGTTTATGTCTAACTATTATAAACTATTATAATTATGCAAAAATTTAAAAAGATTTTTGCAAATTGTTTTTATTGTTATGTATATATATATGTTAAATTCATTATTAAACTTCCGTTTTTAATATATTTTCCATGCTACGAATAATTTTTTCTGCCAATGTAGATTACTTCAATAATGAATTCTAGTTTTATAGATAATAAAAAATAAAAATTCTTTTCCAATTATAAATAATTTAACAAATCATTTTAATGTCAATGAAATAACTGTGTTCATTTTTCACAGAGGAGAAGATTTGGCTACAGCAATTCTTCGCAAGAAGGACAGGCCAAACAGGCTCTTGGTGGAGGAGGCTACAAACGATGACAACTCAGTGGTTGCTCTTTCACAAGCAAAAATGGATGAATTACAATTATTCCGTGGAGATACGGTTCTATTGAAAGGAAAACGACGCAAGGAGACTGTCTGTATTGTTCTATCTGATGATCAATGTCCAGATGAAAAGATTCGTATGAATCGTGTTGTAAGAAATAACTTACGTGTTCGTCTTAGCGATGTAGTTTCTGTTCAAGCTTGTCCTGATGTTAAATACGGAAAGCGCATTCACGTATTGCCGTTGGATGACACAGTCGAGGGTCTTACTGGGTAAAGAACTTTTCATGATTACAATTCTGTAATTATAATCGTGTCTTCCTCTTTTTTGCGGTTATTAAAACTCGATTTTCTTTATTACTAGAAATTTGTTTGAAGTATTTTTGAAGCCATACTTCTTAGAAGCATATCGTCCCATTCACAAAGATGATAACTTCATTGTGCGAGGTGGAATGCGAGCAGTGGAATTCAAAGTAGTAGAAACTGATCCAGGTCCATATTGTATTGTGGCACCTGACACTGTGATTCACTGCGAAGGTGATCCTATAAAGAGAGAGGTATTATAGCAAATAAATTCCTCGATTGCATTAAACAAAAATATTTTTTTGATAAGGCTAATCGTTTATTATCCCGATGTTTCCAGGAGGAGCAAGAAGCTTTAAATGCAGTCGGTTACGATGACATAGGTGGTGTGCGCAAACAGTTGGCTCAAATTAAAGAAATGGTAGAATTACCATTACGGCATCCATCGCTCTTTAAAGCCATTGGAGTAAAACCACCGCGTGGAATTCTTTTGTACGGACCGCCAGGAACCGGAAAGACTCTAATCGCTCGCGCAGTTGCAAACGAGACCGGTGCTTTCTTCTTCCTTATAAATGGACCTGAGATAATGAGCAAACTAGCCGGAGAATCGGAGAGCAATTTGCGAAAGGCCTTCGAAGAGGCTGAGAAGAATTCGCCGGCTATTATTTTCATCGATGAATTGGACGCTATTGCGCCTAAACGAGAGAAGGTAAATAACTGTAATTAATATTAATATTCTTGAATGAATTCAATTCGGCCCTCGTATAATTTTAATATTTTATATACTTCCATTATAGACACATGGAGAGGTCGAAAGACGTATTGTGTCACAACTTCTCACTTTAATGGATGGAATGAAGCAGAGTGCTCATGTTATTGTAATGGCAGCCACTAATAGACCAAATAGTATTGACGGAGCACTACGTCGTTTTGGTCGTTTTGACAGAGAAATCGATATTGGCATTCCGGATGCGACTGGACGTTTGGAGATTCTTCGTATTCATACAAAAAATATGAAGCTTGCCGATGACGTTGAGTTGGAAGAAGTTAGTTTTATTAAAAATAAAGAAATTTTAACCGACTATTATTCATTGGACAAAAGTTTTATATACAATTTTTTTATTATTTTATTTATTTTTTTTAATAGATTGCTGCTGAAACTCATGGTCATGTCGGTGCGGATTTAGCTTCGCTCTGCTCAGAGGCTGCTCTCCAACAGATTCGAGAGAAAATGGATCTCATTGACTTGGAAGATGATCAGATAGATGCCGAAGTTCTGTCCTCTCTCGCTGTAACAATGGAGAACTTCAAAGTAATAAAGAAACTGATTAGCTATAATTTCGTGAATGATAAGACTTCATTTTTTAACATGATTATCTTTTGTTTGTAGTACGCCATGAGCAAGAGCAGTCCTAGTGCTCTGCGTGAAACTATCGTGGAAGTACCGACCGTTACTTGGGACGACATCGGAGGTCTCCAAAACGTCAAAATGGAGCTGCAGGAGCTGGTCCAGGTACGTCGCAACTCAGTCCCATAGAAAGTAGCACACCACGATTAAATATCATCAAAATTAATAAACCATTCTTCCTGATGCAGTATCCTGTCGAGCATCCAGATAAGTTCTTGAAGTTCGGTATGCAGCCATCACGTGGTGTACTCTTCTACGGTCCACCTGGTTGCGGTAAGACCCTCCTGGCCAAGGCCATAGCCAACGAGTGTCAAGCCAACTTTATATCCGTCAAGGGTCCAGAACTTTTGACTATGTGGTTCGGCGAATCTGAAGCTAACGTGAGGGATGTGTTCGACAAGGTACGGTTGATAATTGATCATCTTCGAGAGCAACTTTAAATACGATTTCATTGTTCAGGCTAGATCAGCAGCGCCCTGCGTGCTCTTCTTCGACGAGCTCGACTCTATCGCTAAATCCCGTGGTGGTACCGTTGGCGATGCTGGCGGAGCTGCCGATCGTGTTATCAATCAGATCCTGACCGAGATGGACGGAATGGGTGCCAAGAAGAATGTGTTCATTATCGGTGCTACAAATCGACCCGACATCATAGACCCTGCCATTCTCCGACCCGGTCGATTGGACCAGTTAATTTACATCCCATTACCAGACGAGAAATCTCGTGAAGCTATATTCAGAGCTAATTTACGCAAGTCTCCGGTAGCTAAGGTAATTAAAAATCTAACGTATATTATGATTACCTAGTAGAGGAGTTCTGGTATCGTAAATTATTTCCTCCGTATTACGATAACCTCGTGCATTATGATTACCTCGTTAAGGAGTTCTGGTATCGTAAATTATTTGCTCTGTCATTCAGGATGTGGATTTGACTTACATCGCCAAAGTGACGCACGGCTTCTCGGGTGCCGACTTGACGGAAATATGTCAACGCGCCTGTAAATTAGCCATCAGGCAGTGCATCGAAACTGAAATTCGTAGGGAAAAAGAGCGCGCGGCTAATCCAAGTGTATCCATGGATGTGAGTATTATCGTTATTTCGAATCTAACAACAAAAAAAAAATATCATTCTCGTTATATCATTTATTTATTTCGCATCCGTGACAGATGGACGAGGACGATCCGGTGCCTGAGATTACGCGGGCGCATTTCGAAGAAGCGATGAGGTTCGCTCGTCGTTCCGTATCCGACAATGATATTCGCAAATACGAAATGTTCGCTCAAACTCTTCAGCAGTCTCGAGGTTTTGGTACCAACTTCAGGTGAGTTCACGATTAAATTACATCGGATCGCGTTACATATTTATTGGACAACAATTAGGAAAAGAATGTAACTTATTTTTATATAACTTTTTTTCTTTTTTTTTAAATACAGATTCCCACAGAGCGGTACGGGCGGCACGCAAGACACGACGCAAGGCGATCAGCCCTTCCAGGATGACGGCGACGATGATCTCTATAGCTAAGTCTTCGTTTCTCTGTATCTCATTTCAGTGAGCATACGACAAAAGGGCCTGTCCGTTACCGTACATATTTTACATGCAACCATGATTTTTTTTTTTTATGGTCCGCCATTAATATCCAAATAAAATAAATTGCATAACGAACTTTTTATATTGCGCAGAGGAAAACTGAGCTCGGGTCCCGACTGCATCGTTAACGCGATACAAGGAACGAAGGCGACATTTTTCGAAATCTTGCGCCAAACCGTCATTTACCTAATTGCATTGTATCTCTCGTCATTAACGATGATAAATGTCTGTAGTTGCTACGTAGCTATTTTTTTTTTTTTTTTAATAGACAATTTAGAACCACCGTCAAAAAGTCATCTCATAAATTTCACAAGCGCGCCTTATGGGAATTCAATTTTCTTCGGCAACGCTCTAATTAAGTATTGCGATATGTATTATCACGAATACTGATAAGGACGATAGACCCTTTTGATAAATTGCCACTGTTAATATTGTATACCCCGTGAGACATTGGAGCTCGTGGAAAATTTACGGGAGTTTAGCTCCCGGCTAGGATCATTCGTAACGTACAGTGGCTAAGCTATATACGAGGATTAGAATTTGAGAATTCGAATTTCAAGAGAGAAAAAAAAATATGTAACATTCTAATTTCTCATTGTGGCATGACAATCCTGGTTCTTAATATTTATTGAGCCGATGCACATCTTTAAGGGACAACCACAGAAGAGACAGAAATTAATGAAAAAAAAAAAAAAGAAACCAGAATCTAATGATTCCTCGAATAGAGTTCAGCCAGGATATAATAATTTCGTTAAATTCGTTTTGCGAAAATGTGAAATCTTTTTTTTTTCCAATTAAATATGAACAATAAAATAATGAAAAAATCGTGCACGTTTCCGCAATATGATTAAATCGTACCTATGTCGGCTATCGTTAATTGGATTTATCGGTAGGTATTTTCTTACCTCTCTTACCGATAGCTTTTAGGTTATGTGCGAACCTTAAAGCGTCGAACGTGTCTGCAATCAGGCTATTGACTTTGTTATTTAAAATATCAAACTCTACGCTATTAGCACTGTGCGATTGAATTGCTGTTTATTAATACGGGCGGTTAATTAGTAAGAACGGGATTTGTCGATGTACGTTTATCGGAGGAATAAATATAAAAATGATTGGAAAAAAAAAGAAGAAATAAATTAAGGATTACAACAAGAAGGACTGGATCGAAGGTCGAGAACAGTATTTCGTCGATAATCGAAGAAAGAGACTACTAAAAGAATTTCGAAAATCAATGGAACCCAATTGATTTACGGATTCAGGCGCGATAAGTGTCGGGAATTTGAAAAATTTCAAGCATTCAAATCCATATCGTATTTATTAGTGTAATCGCGTGTTATTCAATAATACGAAATTATATAGAGTAACGTCAATGCAGCGAGCCTCCGTATGTACACTGGTTAATTAGCGTTTTTATTCATTTTTATAAAAGTAAAACTATTTACCAAACAAGACAAGTGTTAGTATAAAATTGTCGAAGGACATCGTAGACCTATTGACCACTGGCCCAGCATTTTTTATTAACTAAAACTGCCGTACGTTCCGGTCCGTTCGGAAAATTACGGTAACTCAAGTTATATGTTCATTTGGTTACATAGGGATTACAGTTACGATAAAACACAGTGCTCTAATTAATATACAAGTTTGCTTTATATCGATCAACCTTTTTTTTTTTTTTTTTTCCCCGCAAAACGACGTCAACGTCCCGCGCGCCTCGGCCCCCGAGCAGATCTACTAATTGGCACCGATTTTGAATATTCCTCTCGAGGTTAATCTAAACTAAGAATTAATTCAAAAGTAAAAATACATTTCCAAAGATTTTTTTTTGGTACACAGTAAAACGTATCTCCTAGCTGGCCGCCGTAACGTGCCGCCTTCTATCCCACGTGCATACATTGTGTCTAGCATTGTAAATCGTACGACGTCTCGTGGATAATTTCATCCGTAACCAGGGCGTCTCTCAGGCAGTCCTCGAGACGAAAAAATTCGTTGCCGTTCGAGCAACTTAAAAAAAAAAAAAAAAGAAAAACGAAGCCACCGCAATATGGTCCACTGTGCATGGTTTTTTTTCTCTCTCTTCCCTTCGCGAAACCCATTGTCTATTTTTTTCCTTTTTCTTTTCGTCGCTCTCCGTCGGTTTATAACGTATTTTGTATTTTTTTTTGTGATGTCCTCCCTCTCTTTCTGTTTTTGTTGTTGTTGTTGTTGTTGTCGTTGTCGTCGTCCTCGCAACTTTTCGCAGCTTTCCTTGATATGTCAGAGTCTTCGAAATATTCTCTTCAATCGGTTCTTTGTGTCACGGGCGGGAACTCGGTGTCGTCGTCCAGACGAAATCCACCCTTCGGCGGACTCTCGGTGGCGGCTACCATCTCGTGATACTTTTCGGATTCTACAATTGATTGTTCCGTATTAGGTACTGGCACTGGGATCCCTTTCTCCTCTGCTGATTAAAAACAAAAAAAGGTAATGGATCGAACGAACGTTCGATAAATGATTGTACGTGTTAAAGGCGATGCGGCGATGATACAGTAGCTACGTACCCGTAGTACATATATGGAGGATAGTACATAGGTTAAGGCGGGAAATTCAAAATAAGGCACGATATATATATATATATATATATATATATATGCATATATACGGACAGATGGAGCGGGTTAATGGATTTATCCGTCAAATGAGATATCGATCGCGCAGAATGATTGGGTAGGAAGGGAAAGAATCTCTCGGAAACAGAATGCTATTAAATAATAAGAGGTCTCTGACGTAGGAATGATAAATAAATATAAATACCTCGTGAGGCCCAATGGTTAACGGCTAAAATGAAAAAAAAAAAAAAAACTCCTCCTCTTTGTCACGACTATACAACTACGCACTAAGGATTAACTAATAGTAGATTAGTAATAATAATAATAATAATGATAACATCAGCAAAGCCTCGTAGATACGTCATGTGTAAAACGCATCAACGCGACTGCAATTGCCACTGAGTATTAATGACGTGATAATTCGTTAAGCGTCAGAAGTAAAGGTGCGTTTGCGCTATTATATTTGTTTTGCTTTTTTTCTCTTCTTTTGTTACATCTATTGTGTACGTGTCAGTTAGATTGGTTGGTGGTTGAAACGCATGAGTAGTGCCTGGCGCATGCAATGTCTACAAGTTTACATGAACAGTATGACCCTCGCTGTGCTAACCTGGTTACCAATGACCTAACTGGTAATACCAATGGTATTAATTAGGATTACGGAGATAGTATATAAATATATATATATATATATATTCATATATCATATATATATTTATATATCATATATATATTTATATATTCATATACTGCATCAGCTATGTTCAGAAAAAAAAGAAAAAAAAAATAAGGTTACTTGCTTGCCCAACAATCAAGGTCCTTCGTCCCATTAGGCATGCGGAGCGAGCAAGATTTCGAATCCTCGTTTAGAAGCCTCATTTGTCGAGGCCTTTCTCTTTTTCTTTTTTTTTCTTCTTCCTCTACATAACCGTGACGCACGTCGATGAGCCTCACGTGGCGCAACCTCCCTTCTCCAATATGTAATAGCAATAAATGCCACGGTCCGATTCCTAGTTTCTATACTCCAGCAGTTTGATCGAGAATAATTACCGTGTCAATCGCGATAAAATTTACGTACCGCTCGAGTATAGGTATCTGTCGTTTGGGAACAGTGTCGCGTGAGGCTAACCGCAACGTTTTCGTAAAATTACATGATACCTCTTTTTATGCCTCTCCATGCCTGTTGTTATGGTGGCTGCACGTCTTACAATCGGCATAAGTTTTTCCTATACATGGGTGTATGAGAATGTGCCAGAAAGAGAGAGAGAGAGAGAGAGAGAGAGAGAGAGAGAATGAGATGGGATAAGAGAGAGAGAGAGAGATATTAGACTAAGGTGAAAGATGCGCTTCACAAATGACACTTGCGCCTCGATGATAAAAATTATATGGATTAGATGTCGATGAGGATGAAAGTATAAATGAAGATTTTTTCTTTTAACTGAGAGAGCGAAAACAAGAAAAGGGGGAGAATAGAGGACATACCAGTACCTGACATGGAGTCTGGCGAGCGGCCGCGCAACGCACCCGCGTAGCTATTTATGCAGGCTTCCGCAGATAATAAAAAGAAAAAAAATACATCAAGTGAGGTCAACTATCAGGGCCTCATATCCCCTTTGAGATTGGCCGTCTCGTTAGGGGGGTTTTAGGAAAGCAGAAAGAAGAAGCAATAAGGTCGCGAATCCGCTCATTGTAGCTTACAGGCGGATTTCAGCAGAATACAATAAATTATATTAATATAAGGAGCAAGCAACTAAGTCGATTTCAATGGGTAAAACGGATATAATCGTGTCCGTTCGTTGGGCAACTCGAAAATGAGTAATTTTAAAAAGATATTACATTTTGAATCTCGTATCGCGTCACTTCGTGTCGTATTTTCACTCTTTTCTGATTAAAAAAAAAACAAAGAAAAGAAAAAAGAAAAAAAGGGGGTTCAAAATATCTTCGCTCTTGTAATCGACGTAACGCGTAATTGCATCTCGATGGCAGAAGCAAAATCGTGCTAATTCTACGATAATCCGATAAGCTCGTGCGACTTATCTTCATTCTTTATTTAGTCCAATTAAATTCTACGCTTTAAGCGCTGCCGAGATACCGCTGTGTGCTCCGGCATGCGAATAGTTATCGGTAGGTTCCGAAAATCACTGCCGGTACTACGACTATCGTCTTGTTCCTGTTTATCTGCGTGTAGCTGAGCGAGACAAAACTATGCTCGCAGTACCAGTAATGAATTTAAGAACGTATTCTACAAGAGTGATCCTCGTGGAAGCGTACAAAAATAATAACTTAATAAGAAAATAGCGAGACAAAGCCAGTAATGAATTTAAGAACGTATTCTACAAGAGTGATCCTCGTGGAAGCGTACAAAAATAATAAGTTAATAAGAAAATAGAATCACTGGGGGCGGGTTGCGAACACGACAGTACAAAAGGTGCTACGGCAAAGACATTAAGTGTAATTTCGTACGTTTGAAGCATGTGGTGTGCATGGCGCAGGGATCCGTTATCTCCTGTGAATTCCACGTGTCACGTACGCGGATAGCAGGGAAACTTTTCGCTTTTAAAATAACAAGACTGGAAAATATTTTGAACCGTAAGAACATTCATGCATCGAAAAGTTACTTCTCCATTTTTTTCCTATATTCGAACAATGTATGGCTAAAACTTTGGACAGAAGAGACTGCTGTGTCTTATCTGTATTTGCTTAAATTTCTGCGAGAACTGCTCGGCCGGCATTGACAATAATGATTTCACGTAGTTCTGCCTTAATCGTTTAAAGTATGGTTCCGTTGGGATACGAAATTTGCTGTTATTTTTTTCTTCAAAATTTATCGTAAAATAATATTGCCGAGTCTCGCAAAAATCAGGCGCTTCAGTTTGCCAAATTTTCTGTGGGCAATCTAATATTTACTAAATCGATTCGAGTCATGCAACGTAAACGTATTTTATCACTATTTTTATATATGGAAAAGTATGAAAATTTTTCTCGTCCAATACCTGAGATTTGTACTGTCTGCGCTGGCACAGGTACAGATGCCGAAGCTTCGCCAGAGGTAGAGCCGGTAGTGGACACACTAGCGCAATCTACTTCATCTTGTTTTCCATCCAATCTGCATAACAGCACGTGAGCGATGTTAATGTAAACAAGAAAGAATTAAAGAAAATGCATAAGACAGCAGGAATTCTTTGTTTTACGATTTGAACACGATTGTTTCTGATTCTTTTAAATATCTAAACCAACCTGTGTTGCTTCAAGAGGGTGCAATCGCCTCCTTCATTTGTATCTAAATTGTACACGTAGAGATATCCATCCGCGCTGGCAACCAACAACCTCAGCACCTTTTGTATTCTGTCGCATGCGTAAGATACAGCTTTTCATTTCAACACAATGACACTGCAACGAAATGAAAGTTTGGAAACTTACGTAGTGATGGCACAAACATTTTTGACTCCTTGGAAGGGAAGGTGTACACTAGCAAATGCACGTCCTTGATTAAAGACGTCAAAGACTTGGGCAGGCAAATAAGTAGCTGATGCTGTGACAGCCTTCGACAGATAGCCCATCCAGCTCTGTGCTTCCTCCGGTGGCTGTCGAGCTCTGAAAATAATAACTATTGGTAATGGCTTAGGATGTCTACGAAAGAAAGTTATGGAATAATTAGGGATAACCTATGAGCATGGAAATTGAGTTAACAGGCACTGACGAATGAAAGACTCGTGAATAATGATACATACGCCTCCTTTGGTTCTTCCAATTTGAAAATATGAACAGTCTCGGTGTTACTGGAGCAGCACAGGAACATCGAATCCATACTGAAAGCGAGGCTGCTGATGGATACACATCTTTTAACGCCACGTCGAAATTCAAAGAGTTTCGTACCGTCGTGCACCTTTAGAGAAATGAAAGATGCATTAACGTCAAATCTTGTGAATTAAATTGAATTTAAGAAATTTAGGATGAACGCACATGAAATACTCTAATAACTGTGCCCTTTTCCGAAGCCGTTGCTACTTTGGTACCATTGGGATTAAAAGCAAGAGCTGCTAAAGGGCTGTCGTGTGCAGGAATCATTGTTTTAGCTTGCTGAAATGAGACAATTTTTTAGAGTTATCGTAATCTTTAAAGATATATTGGAAATGATTTTTTAATTGACTTACGAGATTGATGGCATCAAATATCTGAACTTCTCCAATAGTATTTGATCCGGGATAGGCAAGGTAGCAATTGTCGCTGTTTATTGAGAGCGTACACAGACCAGCCAGATTCGGTGGCGTGTCGCGAATTGTGTGCAAGACTTTCATATCACGTATATTGTGAATATATAACGATTCTTCCAGACATACTACCAATCTCTACGAAATACAAATTTGACATTTTACGACTTATGAATTAGCTTTATCAATATTGATATGGTCAGCAATACGAACCGCTCTGTTAAGCTTCACGGCCAAAATCGTGTTCGAATAGCTGTAGTTACATATTGCCGTTCCCTTTCGGAAATGGCAAACTTTGAGTTTACGTGGTGAAGAGAGGCTGACCAGAGCAACCAAGCTGCTGCTGAACAATCGCTCGATGATACATATATCCTTGGTATCTAAAATCATAGAAATTAAATATAAGATGGAATTAATACTTCCAATAATGAGTCTTATTGTTGTATTCAAGTATATACACCATTTTCATGTATCTTTTCCAAGTGGTCAACAGAATTAAGGGAAAAGAGTTTGTAACCAGTCTTCGAACCAACGGTTAAAGATCTGCAAACAAAAGATTTAGGTTAATTTTTGTTTATCAAAAACTAAACATTTTATTATAAATATTTACTAAAGAAAAGCATTTGAAAGGTCTAAATATATCTACTTGTATGGACTTAATTGTATTGTAATCAAAGAAAGTACTATAATAAGTATCCAGATATGTATAGCTTTCGTAAGTTAGATTAGGTCACACTAGTCTTCCAACTTTTTAAAACATTTGACATTCATCATTAAGGGCCACTATCATTCAAAATAACAGTATCCACTTATACAATCACTTAATGTAATAACTGAACACGCAATCTGTCACGTTTACGATTATTGACCGTTAATATTGACATCTAAAGAAAGAAAAAATCTATTTACATTTTGTACCAAACAGTATCTACAGGCGTTGCATAGTAAAATTAGAAGGTATAACCAATACAAACGCAGCAGGTAAAGACCGTTAATGACCGTTGAGGCAACCGTGCAAAGCAATGTGAAACAAAGGAGGTGGAAAAAAAGAGACAGAGAAAGACAGAAAAAATGCAAAAGTATGGAGCTGAAGTGAGAGTGAATTCCTCATTAACAGAATCGAGAATATTTTAGCGACAATCATTGCGTCATACTAAGCTGCTAGTAACTAGTAGTTCGCATTACAAGCTGATACGCAATTAATGCGTGAAGTGACAGGGGCTCCGAAGATTCGTGCAGGTGACGAAAACAGCAAGGAACTGGCTGCGCGACACAAGCGCGCAAGAAGTGAATGATGCTTGTGTTAAAAAATTCTATCACCGTTTGGGCGGGATGATTTTTCATTTTTTTAGGACAATCGTAATATTTTAAGACAATAGCAGATATTGGATCATATTATTATTATTGACGACCTTCCTCTCTATGTAGAATCATCACTTACGTGCAGTCCTGATTGAAGTTAACAAAGAAAACACCACTCTGAGGTTCCGCGGTCTGATTTGCGAGGTTCATGAGTCCGGATATGCCGTATTTTAGTCCTTGTGTCAATACATCCACGTTGCGTGCTAGATTTTGCATAAATCGGTGGAACCTTTTGTTAACGCAACTGTATTACTCTCTGCTTTTTACACGAGATTCCTGCCAGAGAGAATTCCTACAAGTGACTGCACTGCTATCATTCCATCATTCCATATTGAACTGAACAGCTGACATTCGCGACTGACACTGGGAACGTTCAGAATTGAAACATCAGACCGCATTCCGTTCCGTTCCGTTTCTATGGTAACGCGCAGAAGCCTTCGTTATTATTATTATTGTGATGTTACAGGCAACGGGGAGACCGAGGTCGACATCACTTTGTTATTTATTCTCTCACCCACCAGCCTATCTATTTACCTTCACCATCTAACAGGCTAATTTTACTTATGTATTTGCCTTTCTCTTATCTATAGAGGCCCTTTTTTGTCAAATCTACTTATCATCCATTTTTCTCGATGCAGACCAAAATCTCTTTGCAGCTTCAAGTCAACTACATACTCTCATTTCCTTCAGCCTTCAGCAAGAATGTCATGTTAAAACTTAAGTTTGCCAACCTATGTTTGGCAACAAGAAATACATTAGCCAATAGTTGATTTTCAACATATTTTTTACGCTAATGAATCTTATAATATTCAAGTCTTACGTACATACAAGAATAATGAGTTTTATTAGTAGCTATACATATATTAATTATCCATTGTTACTTTTGCTAGACTATAATAATCTACTATTCCTCTGGCACATCTCCTCATTGGAGGAGTCAGCCTGAGTCAGCTATAAGGAAAGGAAGGAAGGAAAATCTACTATTCCCTAGACTATATTCTTTGTATAGGCACGAATATAAACGCACGTTGAATTTATTAGCTATGTTTTTAAAAAGAAAAAGTCAAGTAATGAAGCCCAATGAAATTCAAATGCAAAAGGACAAAGTTCGTGCATACATGTTACGTATCTATTCGTAGGTGTAGTCGAATAGGAGTTATGTATGAAAAAATGTACAAATAGGATGTAGACCAGTAATATATTGAATAAGGATTAGTAAGAGTGTGCGCTGTTAGACGTTGTCGCTCGTGTAGACTCGTTTGTATCATGGACTCGTTGACACTCTATGGATAGCCACAGATAGCCAGTCTGCCCTGGCGGCTCTCGGTATTCGGAGTAACGGACTTGGTATTGTGGTAAGATTAATTTTTTTTGAAAATCACTTTTCCTTTTCTACACTCTACGCGTACGTTTCTTTGGCTATCGTATAATTAATAACTAGTTCGCTGGTTAGCAAACGCCTAAGAGGAAGGAATTCAGATGGTGAATATTGAGGGAGCAAAGGTAGTAAAGTCGTTTAATATTATCAGTATTGTGTTGTAGGAAAATCTCTCGTGCAGTTTGTAGCATTCATTATTGAGGAATGCAAAAAGGAAATGATCATTTAGCAAATTTCATATGAATAGAGTATATGTGTATGGTTCATTATTATTGAAAGGCTTTATACTCTTTTTACTCCAATAATCTAGTGGTGTATTAAATCAGAATGAGGCCATAGACATCAACTGTCTACCATTTAAACTTTGTTAAGAAGTTTTATTTATGTACTTTCTTTCTACTGAGATAGTTTTATTAAATATAATTGTAAATCTATGTCTAGGTGCAATAATAGTGGCTGATGATACGGAAGCATGGATTTTTACCAGAACGAATTGCTCTGAGAGGAGCATACCTTAACAGGATTAATACTATGACAGGACATCTATTACTTTATATATCTTAAATTCAACTTGTAATAATGAACCTCAATATGGATGGGTCTCGCCTTCATGAAATCATCTCTGCACCTATTAAGAATGTACTGCAGTTACAATGGATCAAAGAGTAAGCACTGGAGTTTCAATTACATTACGCATATCTTTGTACTCAATCAATGGTGCATGGTACAGTATGTTTTGATTTGTATATATTTTTTTCTTTCTACAATTACAGACAGATTATTACAAACGGTTGATTGTATCCCTTTTATTTTTAAGGAATATTAATGGTAACCTATTAGATATTATACTTGTTTCATGTAGCTTCCGTTTTTGCACAGCTTGTTATATATTGTTTTGTCTTAATGGGATAATTTAATATTGTATGTTGTTTGGACCTAGATGTATTTTAATATCATTTTCAAAGGTATGCATGTTTTGGATACTCTAAAGTATGTGGAATGGAATGAACATATATATTTCACCCATAGTACAAGGGTAATGTATTGAACACAACATTCTACTATCTCCTAATTCCACAACTATCATGGACAAGGGCTTATGTGATCCAGCTATCATCAAGGAATCTTTAAATAAATATCAAGGGAAGCAAAATCGTCAGAATTAAGGTATACAGTGTTGCTGTTCCTTTATTACATGGGCAAGAAGTCAGCAAGCTCTTATTCACCTTTGCAGATGGAAATTGGTTCATATGACAACTGCATTACTGGTATCATATAGTATTATCATTTTACTTATATTTTGATCAGAATTTTCATATTTATGCTCGACGGCACTGGTCTTTGTTATATTTCATTAGACTTCTTAATATTTCACATGGACAAAACTGCATTATGCATGCGCTTAAAATTCATTTCACTCATCGATTCTCTGTCTTATATAAGAGAAACTGTATACCAGTTTATATAATGTGCAAGCTATAGTTTTGATATATAACTACGCTCTTACATAATGTGACATAATATTAAAAGCTCGCAAGCAAGGGTGCATCGTAACTATAGACCACGAAGATGATAACTTTGAAAAGCTCTTATATAAAATCGAATTATGCAAAGGCAAGCAGGATTTATACGGATTATTATAACGAATGTGACTAACCAAGCAGTGACTACAACTTCAGTTTCTTATCTCCTCAAGGCAAAGTTCAAAGGCTATCTTAGAGTATCTCCGATGGAAAGTCATTAACATTAGAACTAGATGTAGCACGTGCTTTTCATTCAAATAAAGATCATACCACCATGTTATCAATATATTTAAGACAAAACCTAAGACCTCTATATTTTCTAGGGTGAAATGGATGAATTCGCGAGCGTGCACAAACGAGGCATATGTTCCAACCCCTGTGGAGCACGTTGCGAATGTAGTCACTCATGGTATTTGGGTAGTACCCTCTTTGATGGCAGCCCTTGAATTAATAAATCGATCTACAACTTGGACCCAACTTGTATCCGCTAGTGTTTACGGTACCGCCTTACTTTTGGTCTTCACCGTGTCCACGTTCTTCCACAGTGTACACTATTGCAACCACAATAAGTAATTCAATAATATATTTAACATCATATAATGTTGTATAATTTAGAGTATAACACTAAATGGAACAATTGGATTTTCTTTAATGCAGACCATTAAAGGACGTTCTTCATCGGTGTGATCGCGCCATGATCTATGTTTTCATAGCAGCAACCTATTTTCCATGGCTGAATGCTAAGGATATTCCTGATAATTTTCTATTACCAATTATGCGATACCTTGTGTGGATTATGGCCACATTAGGAATTCTCTATCAACAAGTCTTCCACGAACGATACAAGATGCTGGAAACCGTATTTTATTTGGTTATGGGTGTTGGACCCAGTATTGCAATTGTCAATGTGGTATGTCAATTTATTAACCCTTATTAATTACTGTAATTTATCTAATATTTAATTATATATTAATATTATCAATTTCAGAGTGAGTTTAACGTCATTGCAGAGCTCAAGGTGGGTGGTTTGATTTATGTGCTTGGATTAATATTTTTCAAGTCCGATGGGCGAATACCTTGTGCTCATGCGATCTGGCACATATTTGTAGCCACTGCTGCTTCATTTCATTATTATGCTATACTGTATCATCTTTATCCTGAAATCACTGAAATCAAGCAGGATGCAACTGCATCGAGCATACCACCGTTACCACATGTATTGAAACCTCATTTAGAACTGTAGAATATATTCTAAAGTAATTTAATGCCGAGATCCTACATGGAACTTATTTCTATGGTCAATGAGGTATATAAAAAATTATAATTCTTGAAGAATTTATATATCTAGATAATGATCCGTAACAGTAAACTCCTCTTCTTGGTTGTATATACGCATATAGGCATAACTATATTGAAAAAGGTACCAACGATCAAATAGCACAGTACACAATAAAGATATTTATATATTTTTGTGGAACCGCTATAATTCTATATTTACGAGGATAGATTGTTTTACTTTAAATTTTATTATAGACATTCTTTTTTCTATTATTATTAGCTCGGTCGTGTTGCTCTCTTTCGTGGGATCATCATCATTTTCTTTTTTTTTTCTTTTTTAATAACTTTTCGCCTTGGGAACAATGTCTTTTAATCGACGTACAATGTGCAATTCTTTCAACGGTAGGAACAAACTGGGGAGACTTAATTATTTAAGTGTTTCTGACAACACTCTAAACAATTTGGTTTCCTTATAATACAGAAAAAGAATAGATAAATATTTTTCTGGGCTGAGATAATAGATTCGAAATGATTTTGTGAAAATGTGTCATAAAAAATTAGATTAAATAATCATGAAATCTTTATCAAGGCTTCTAAGTTATCTGTGAGAGACGTGGTCTAATTTTACGTCAGCAGTGTATCATTGAATAATGTATCTTGATATGTGATACGATATTAATATCACGATAAATTTCAAGCTATACATTTTGCGGTGCCCGTGTCTGCAGGATGAAAATTATATTAATAAAGAAAAAGACAGGGATCGGGAAAACTTCAATAATAATGTTTATCATCGTCTGATGCCAAAACGTTTTTTCCGACATTTTAACATTCGTGCGTCTACTTCCAAGCAGATTTACATCTAATTTACGAGAGACGCATCGATAGCAGATTATTGTTAATTTTTTATCTGCATATATGTGCGAACTCGGGTGCCAAAGGTCAGATTCGTTAGACGCCCTAAGCAATGTCTTTATAAGCGGGCATTATATGCCAAGATAATTGGCAAGACCAGAGAGCGATGACTGTCTAAGATCATGACGCAAAATCACCAATTTCAAATTTTTAAGAATGAAAATACTAAACACAATAATTAACGAACGAGGGTATATAACGTTCGCTATTGTGGCTTTGCGTAGTAAATATTGATATTTGCGATTGTAGTTTCTATAATCTATGTATATTCGGCGTAACAGGTATAATAATTGTGGTAAAGAATGAAGTACAAAGATGCTGAGAAATCAAATATAATTTTATTATTTTAATTATTCTTTTTCATAAACACTAGGTGGTGTGTAACAGAGTAGAGCGTATAGCTGTCTTTATATTAGTTACCAAGTGTTCAATTGCGGTATTTGAAATAGTGTACAAGCTATTCCAAAATAAAGAATGTAATGCAATATGGAGATGTAAAATTTTCTATTTTACATTACGTTACTTGTTAATTTGCTTCTTAAGTTTATTATATTCAAATGTATATTCACTGAATGTCGAAATGGCTGTCTGTGCTGTCCGAATCCGATTTGCCTATGCAAAAGTCGATTCTCTCACAGAAACATTGAAAAACGAGCGAAGTGGGCAAGTGAAAATATTAATAAGGATTGAGACAAGGTAATCTTTACAGAGGAGACTTTTTTTTTGGGCACGGTTTACAGCAGGTGACAGATTGATTCTCTGTACTGTGAAACAGCTGAGAAAAATTAATGTTTGAGGGTGTTTCTGTAAACGCCGTTTTGGCTGTATTTAACTGTTCAACGCGGAAAAGATGTGTCAGATCTATAAAAAATGCTTATCGCGACCTGCTAAGCGTTGGTTCGGTAAAGGCAAAACCACCTGGCAACTTTAAGAAGATAACCATCCACAACATTGCAGCCGTCTTTGTAAATAGTGGAAAACTGAAAGCGACATAACAACGGTCAAGTAGTCCGCAAATTCTTCCGGATTCAAACGATACAGATATTTTTCAATTTCTGTACGTATTATGTAATTTTGAGACTGCGTGCTTTTGTTGAATATACTTCTCAGTAACCATGACAACGTTTTCACTTTAAAGAGTCAACACGTTGGTTCAGCAGTTGTGCTTTGACCATTGTCAGGGTTAGTCAAGATGTGGAATGAGCGTAATCGTCCATTAAAAGTGTCTATTGCTCTTCATTTATCTTGGAAATTAACAGGAAGTCAACTAAATTCATTCGATTCATATAAGAATTCAGAGCACAGTTCGTGTCTTTCGACTATTGTAAATTCGCCCGTGATCGGTCTTGCTTTTCGTGTGAATTAAAATTTCTTGGAGTATTTTTTAGTATAAATTACATTTTTGGAATAATACATCTTGCAAAATGGACAAAGTCATGAATAACAGTAGGATGATGTCACCAGGCACAGAAATTCTAAAGAAACTGCCACCTTGGCTTGTGGAAATGACGGAGTACGTTGTTTAAACATTAATATTAATTTTTATTCTTATTGCGATTTTGAAATAATTATCACACTGTCTCATTAATAGGAGTGTCAAGAAATTAAGTATCAGGGAAGATTACTCTTCATTGCCAATTAAAACTTTAACTTTGGATGATGATGAAAAAAATGTAAACACCAATGGACTTGATAAGAAGTTTCATGAAGAAAGGTAACGTAATAATTATTAAAGTAACAATTTTCAGCATAAAAAGGTCTAATGTTTTTTCTTTTTTTTTTAAGATCCGAAGAATTCGTTTTTGATAATCTGCCGGACGTCGATGGTTACGTCGTTCTCCAGTCTACTGCCCCCACGTCTCTTCCAAATACACCGCAGTATCCTAATGAAGAACTTTGTGAGAAGAGACAAAGGTCAACCCGGGCCTATTCGGCCATTCCCTCTTTTGGTTCCCACGAGGAAACGAAATGTGACTTTCATGATTTAGACGCTTACTTGAATGAGAGAGAATCGAGGCGGCGAACAGAAATGAACTCTGTCAGTGCGCCGCTTCACGATCTCCATAATGCAATGTATTTGCGTAATCACGAGGAACCGAAAGATGAAGAGCGTCTTTTTGCAAGGACTTCAGCCTTGGACAGACAAGCTAGGATAGGAAGAGGAGCAACGCGTGAACCACCGTCAAAAATTATCAGACCATCCAGAATTGAAATTGAACCTTACAAGGCTGTGGATTCTGGAGAAATTCTAACTTCAAAGGATGTCCAATTACCAATAGGTAAACTCTGATGTTAAAATTATTATATATCAATGTAATGATTGTAGCTAATGGTGTCATTATAATTATTGTCTTTTTACACCAGGGATAGTTAAAAGAAGACAGGATTATCTCGCTGGTATGGCAGCAGGTGGAGACCTTTCTGTTGAACAAGGAATGAATTCTCAACGAGAAGAGGAAGTATCAAATGATTCATCATTGAACTTCATTGAGAATGATAGAATGACTGGACTTCGTTCAGAAGCCACTGATAAATTGTCACATGAAATAGTGAAAAATACTGGATCGATTACTTCAGACGATGAGGTAAAACAACATTTTGATGAATCTTCGTACCAGGATAATCTACATTTATACCATAGCAAACGGTACCCACCAAGAGGTAGGTAATTCACGTGTAGCATGTCTCAATGATGTATCACTTGAAATAAATGTCTATACATAAAAAGTGTGGTTGTAGTTTACTATGTAATGCATGTAATAATATTTAACTAAGTTTTGATCTTTATTCTGGTATTCATGTTATACCCTTCGCTCAAACAGCAATGGTCCCCTGTGTAATATCATTGTACAAGTAGCTCATGGTTCCAGGCAGAAAATTTAGCTATGACTTCATTATACCAGAATTGCCACATGGAAAATCATTGACCATTGATATCCTGAGTACTTGGGGAGATAAGCATTATGTGGGACTGAATGGAATCGAAATTTTCTCAGATACAGGAGAGCCAGTCCTTGTGACTCAGGTACACGCATCAAGAAACTTTACTCCATTTGGAGAATCGATTATAAAATACTTAAGCAAACTTTCCTTTTGTGTTTATTTCCAGGTACGTGCTGATCCAGCCGATATAAATGTATTAACAGAATACAATAACGACCCTAGAGTCATTAACAATCTCATTAATGGGATCAATCAAACTAGGGACGATTATAATTTGTGGTTGGCTCCATTTACTAATGGTCATCATCATTACATTTATATGACTTTTGAGAAAGCAGTTAATGTGGCAATGATTAGAATATGGGTAAGACATGGCTTATTATACAAAATTAATTTACAATTTAGAAAATATTTTTTAATTCCTTAGAATTACAACAAATCAAGAATTCATTCCTACAGAGGAGCTCGTGAAATAACAATGCAATTGGATAACACTACAATATTTCATGGTGAAATCGTGAAAGCATCAGGAGCAGTTTTTGGAAATGTCAATTCCTTCGGAGACGTAAGTCAATATCAAATACTTCATTATTCGCAAGTAAATTATTAAATCTTCTTTCAGACTATTCTATTCACCACCAACGAACATATATTGGAATTGATATCAAAGAACGATAAGACTTATAACATAATTGACTCTTCTGTAGAGTCTCCTAGCATAGAAACAGATAGACCCATAACAGCAGACATTGGAGTTAGTATAAATTTAGGATATACACTTTCATTAGACTGCGTGACATATATAATTACACTTTATGAATTTTTTATTCTTCTCATTATACATTTTTCAGGAACAACGTCCACATACGTGCGCCAGTATTGAACGATTACATTCCTCTAGTTACAGCAATAATAATACATTATCTTTCGCATGTCAAGAAGTACAAATGATATTTGTTTCAAATTGGGGACAACCTAACATGATAGGTATTCATGTCAGTTCCTTGCTAATGTGTCCTTAATATATACATCACTTACTGTCTACAGGTTTAACTGGTATAGAATTTATAGACGATCAAGACTCTGTTGTATCATTACTATATGCTACTTTACGTTGCAATCAATGTAATGATAACCTACAGAAATTGATTGATGGAAAGAATTTAACGACTGATTCACGACACATGTGGGCATCTCCTTATGTACCTGGCATTGATGTCACTATAACAATTGTTTTCAATACAGAGATCTTTTTGACCGGCATGAAAATATGGAACTATAATGCATCATTGGATATGTCATATTGCGGAGTAAGATTTATTAGTTATGCATAATTGTGAGTTAATTACATATACTTTATTCCACTAATCTTGATCAAAGGTAAAGCGACTAATAATCAAACTAAATGGAAAGTCAGTTTTTGATGACGAGAATGATTTTGTATTGAGGAGAGCGCCTGGGTCTTTGCACTATGATTTTGTGCAACATATTAGTTTTGTTAATCATCCCCGCTTACAAAAATTATCTGCACAACATGTGTCTTGTCTCACAATATCACCTAGAGGTACTCAAAATAAATTTCTGAGGATTTTCTTTTGTGACTTGGATAAATATCTTTATTTCTTTTTAGAAAGCCTTTATAATGACATGGAATATGAAGCTCCACTTATGCCACAAGGATTTGTTTATCAAATAATTATTTTTTCTTCGTGGGGTGATCCTTACTATGTAGGCTTGAATGGCATACAGATGTTCGAAGAGAGTGGAAAACTTATTGCCCTGACTCCAGACAGTAAATAATATTAGAATGTTGATTAAAAAAAAAAAAAGAATATGTGTCTATTAAATTTGATGTAATTGTTTTGTACTTAATGCTAGATGTAGCGGCACATCCAGAGAGCGTTAATGTACTGGAGGGTATAGAAAAGGATGCCAGAACTCCTGATAAACTAGTGGACGGTGTAAATGATACTGTTGATGGACAACATATGTGGCTTGCTCCAATACTACCTGGTCAGGTAAGATGGAATTCTCAGTAAGTTTGAAGGATCGTAACATTATAAATATCCATAGACGAACAGAATATACATTGTTTTTGACGAGCCTCGTACGATTTCCATGATTAAATTATGGAATTATGCAAAGACTCCACAAAGAAAAGTCAGAGAGTTTGGAGTAAGTAATATATATATATGTATATCTAATGCAATAAAGACATCTTTAAAATTTAAATAAAGAACTACAATTAATGATAATCACAGATATTAGTTGATGACCTATTGATGTACAATGGCATATTAGACAAAACCAGTCCATATGGAACTATACTATTTACCAATAATAAAGATGTGCATATGTTAGAACGCCGCCATTTGGCCAGGTAATATTAACTTTCAGAGAATGAAACTTGAGTCTCTATTTTTTAAAGACTTCAATTCTTGTTTAACTTTGTAATTTTCAGGTCTGAGCAAGAAGTTCATCTTCTCAATTTAGAACAAAGATCTACAGCAGGTGGAGACTTTACTCCGGATCCTTTATTGCGACCTCGTACTTCTCTCTTACAAACGATTTCCCATTCGTAATATGGTTTAAAAAACCATTTAATTTAAAAACCTTTTGTACAATCAATAATAATACATGCAATTACTGTTTTTTATATCTACCATTTTATAATCCGATTGTAAAAGTGTTTGAAATTTCAACATTTTATTGCACTCAATCTAATAAATAGAATTCTAACGAAACGGTGGCTTTAGTACAAGGCGTATACAACTTTTCACTCCAGCTGATTAGTACAAAACGTATACAACTTTTCACTCCAGCTGATCAGATCATAAATTAGAAATCGTTGAAAATAACAATCTTTCCGAACGTATTTTACTGAGATACGCGAAAACAAAGCCTCAGGCTACGAGAATAATGTATGTAGTATTTTCTCGGTGACAATAATAAAGAGACGTTTACATCTTACAGGCAATAGGCTCAATTTTCAAAAATTGGAGTGTGGTGTAATTTTATGTTTAGTGATTCAAAATTTGTGATTATTCATTTTCCATGTTTTATCTGGTTGTTTTTTAAGCAACTTTTATCCGTAGCAGTTAATGAAATTATAATAGCTACAATTTTTTTGGCAGTCTTTTAAAATTGTTTAACATTTCTTACACGCAGTTTTTAAATATCGTACAATTTAATGCATTGTTATCCGTAGATGGCGCTGATGTCAATGGATGTGCTGCCCTCATTTATAGACACTTGACTATGTTTTTCACCGGCGTCGAACGAGAGCACGAACGAAAACGAAATACATTGACTGTATATCTATAGTTCACTAATATATAGATATACAACACGTGTATTTCATCTCTCAACTGCTCTCAACTTGACTCTGGTAGAAAGATAGCCACCGGCCCCTGCTAGCCCTGCTGAACACAACTAATGTGGCTACTGACAACATTTCAACTTGTCAAGTGACAGATAAATTTGGCAGTAGCAAATGAGAAATGAAAGGTTTAATTTAAAATGCTTGAATTAGACTCAGTCTCTTCTGATGTAAATTATATTTGACAATTGGTGATATGTTTATTTCGTTTCTATTTATTTATCAAAATGCAGTAATTGTGACAGAACTGTCAAACATTGGCAAATATAGCACTTGAAAACAATTATTTTTGGGCAAGTTTATGCTATAACTATGGATATTATAGAACAAGAACTTGACATTCCTGCAAAGTATATGAGAATGACAGATGGAAGGATCTGTGCTGTTGTTCACAGAAGCTGGTTGACCAGCTTGACGACTATTGGTCCTGTCAGTTTTATTAAACATGAACGTTTATCCTCTGAGGAGATAGCTGCCAATCCATCCTTAGAAGAGTTAGGTTCTAGTTGGTTAAGAGTATATATAAAGGTACATTTATATACTGTACACACAATGTATATATAGCAATTGTTGGGAAGATTAATGTTACTTAGTTTCGGTATTCCAGGTTTATCCCAAACAGAACAGAAATGCTATTCCACTTCCTAGAGCAAGGCACGTTGAAAATTCAAAAGCTACATCGGAGCTCACATTTACCCAATTTTTTCATTACGTCGCAGAGACTAATCATCGTAATTTGTGGAAAGAAGCATATAAAAAATATTACAGTATGTATTTATAATGTTTTAACTATAACTTCTCTATCATACTATTATGCTTTACAATGTGTTTGCAGGTAAATGGAACTTAGTAGATCATAGAGAACAATCTAATATAATGGCTAATAGTACTGATATTGCTGTGATGCAAGAAGTAATGTCACGAATGTATGGCTGTACATTAGTACAGTTACAAAGTGGTAATATCCTTTCAGTATCAAATGGTTCTGTTGTTCAACCTCATTGCAATCTTCTCCCTGCGTTTCTTGCCTTGGAAACAGAATCTGTATTTATGGTGATATACGAACAAACAGCTAAATACTCACTGCAAGAGTAAGTACGTAGACATATAATGTATTTTCTTACGGTTATAGACATTCAAAGTCATTATATATTTTTAGATGTGTAACATACAGTCCTGCGGCATTGTCTTCTAGCCACAGTAAACCTCTGTTTCTTGTATACCAAATATTACGATTAATGAGAGATATGCATGATATAGGATTAGCACTTGGCGATATCACATTGAGTGACATATTAATCACAGAAAATTTTACAATACAGGTAACTATAATTGTTACACGAATATAGTACAATTGTAATACAAAAGACAATTTTTTACTTTTCCATAGGTGCTACCAAAGTTAAGTGAAAATATTTATCTGAGACCAGAGTCGCAATGTACAGATACACCCTCTACCCAAAGTCCTAGAATTCCTAAGCAGTACAATGATAGCAGCAGAGAATTAATTAATAATCATTCAACTAATATGATCCCAGGAAGTCCTGATTTTGGATCTAATGAAAATATCGAACGTCTCTGTGAAATGTGGGTCCATGGGCAGATTAGTAATTTTGATTACCTGACAGCTCTGAATAATTTAGCTGGTCGAAGATATGGTGATCCAAGCTGTCATCACGTTATGCCATGGGTAACAGATTTCACGCAGAGAAATGGCGGAAATTGGCGAGATTTAACCAAATCCAAATTTCGGTTAAACAAAGGAGACAGGCAACTGGATTTGACTTTTGATTCCCAAACAATAGAGGTCTATCTTATTATACAAATTTAAGGTGTTTTTAAAATCCTGTAATTATCTACATACATTTCTATTTAGGTCGGACATCATGTATCTGATGTACTATCTGAGATTACATATTATGTGTATCTTTCACGGCGCTACAACAAATCTGTTCTCTGCAAACATGTCAGACCGTTATGGGTTCCTTGGGAGTATCCAGCCTCCATTCAAAGATTACATGATTGGAGTCCTGACGAATGTATACCTCAATTTTTTACAGATCCAAATGTCTTCAAGGTAAACGGGCATGGATAATAGATCATTTTCAATTAGGGTTACAATAAAGATTTTCCTTCTTTAATTGCAGTCAATTCACGAGGATCTTCCTGACTTAGAAATTCCAGCATGGGCAACATCGCCAGAAGATTTCATTGAAAAACACCGTGAAGCTCTTGAGAGTCTTTATGTTTCTGAAAGATTGCATCATTGGATTGACTTGACTTTTGGTTACAAGTGAGTCTGTTGTCATTTATTAGGTCTGTTTTTTTTTTTCAAAATATAAGGATAATATTATTCTTTATTACGTCAATAGATTGTCGGGATCGGCTGCTGTAAAATCTAAAAACGTGTGTCTGCAACTTGTTGATAATCATACAGACTTAACGAGTTCGGGTATAGTCCAACTGTTTGGTCAGCCCCATCCACAGAAAATTGTTGCTTCACCATATTGGAGTAAAACACCACCACGTCTTCATAAATCAGTTCTAAAGGACAAGACGAGTATGCGACCTGACTGCTAGTAATTTTCCATTATTATGTTTCAATGTTCTTAAATAAAATTCCTCTTACAGAATGCGATCGTTCTGCCGAGAAGATGAGCGAGGACGAGGGTCACAGTTCAGGGTTCGAAGAAGAAGATTCTACACTAATGTCAAATGCAACGAGATCTTCGCCACTAGCATTGAGCCGTCTACTAAGCCGTTCTCGAGGATCTTTACTCTTCCCAGATGAGAATGCGAAGCCTGAAAAGTCGGCCAGCCAAATAATTCTTCCTAAGGATTACAACCCTGTAGCAGCTTTAGTCCAAGTGGAAACAATGCACGCGTTCTTAAACAAAGTTAGCCATCGTGTGTACAAGCCCTTCGAGATTTCACGTGACAATTTCATAAGCTACAAACAAATTGTTGCTTCTGGTAGAATCAAAGAGCAGCAAATTCTAGGTTGTCTGATTGTCGAAATATTTCTTGCCGGAAAATTGAGAGCTACGAGAAATACTGGCAATGTTTCTTTTGCCAATAGATTCAATACTTGTCTTGACTCTTTGAAAGCATCGCCGGACGCTTTGCCAAGATGCGTAAGAAATGTCGTGACACTTTTATTGCAAGTGGACGTACTGCCAAAATCCTATAACCTTGAAAATCTCGAGACAAATGAGACAAACACACCTCCCAATAGCACAAGCACACAATTTCGTTATCCAACAGTGACTTACATGGGACTTCCACCACCTTCTGCTCATCAATTACTACAGCCAATTCTTTCTGGCAATTTGTTTCCTTTCTCAAAGTACTTTCAATGTCTCTATAATATTGTAGACATGCTACAGGAGTACAATGCTCTGGCACGAGAGTTAAACTTCATTCTACAGCTAGAAGAAGACTGCGAAGCAATGGCTAAAACCAAAATACAATATCTCTGCAAAATTAGCGAATGCAAGGTGAAGGCCATTGCCAGGGAATTGGAACGTCTACTGCCAGAAGCTGGAAATAATTCTGAAGCAAGTTTACAGCTTATAGTACCACATGTTAGGCAAATTTTAGAAGAACCATACAGCGCAGTTTTAGCTGCTTGGTATTTATTTGATCCCATTGCTAAGTGAGTAATCAGTTATATTTCTTATGTTCATCTGCTTCTTGATGAAATAAAATTATCCACTGGGATTTCAGAGCTCTAGGTCCTAAGGAGGCTGCTGACACTTTTCTGGATCCAATTGTGAAGCTTTACGAGAATGGCTCCATCATGGATGGCTGTATTCATGTGGATGTGTTCTCTGCTGCTTCCTTAGCGAAGTTTCGCACCATGAGATTGTACCATAGAAGTTTTTTATTGAAGTTAATGGTGCGACTTGGTCTACGTCGATTTCTTGACAACTTTATCACTCCCCTCGTGGAGGCCGTGGGTGGATATAGGGATCATCTTCAAGGCTCTTCCAGCACAAATCATTATAGGACAGGAAATCTCAAGTAAGTCTTTATCAAGAGACTCAGTAGGATTTCGTGCCAAGTTCATTTACGCAGTACACCAAATTTATAAGAGCTTTTACTAATTTCGAGATATAATTGAATAGGAGTTGTGATTTGAGTGGAAGCTGCGGTGACAGTGATGCAATTTTATCTCCTTTGGATGAGGATTCTTCAGTAGATTCAGAAAATAATATCCCAACCTCATCCGGTTCCATAGTCACTGATTCTAGAAATGCTTATTCAGCTGATAACGATGTCGAAGGTAAATCATACTGTTCTGTATGTTAATACTATTATTTAATTAAATCTCTTATTACAGAAGTCTTTACATTAGAAACAGAAGATACCTCTGGTCCCTGCAGTACCAATTCACCATACCATATCGACGTGCATCTGGACTTGAATCTGAGTCTTAACGATTTGTCTGATGATACAAACAGAATTTCACCACCCGGTACACTTAAATCTCCAACAATTCCAATTCCACGTCGATTCGACGGCGGAAAGCTGGTTACCGATTTTAACAGTATCGGCTGTCACGTTGGTAGCAAAACATCGAGTGAGGATACACCGTTCAGTAGCTCATACGCAGGAAACGTACAGTCAGGCAGTAATGTATCAGAGAACGTGTGCACTTTGGGTTCTGATAATTCAAAGTCTGTCACATTACGTCCCGAATACGAAGATAGAACAGACAACGAAGAAGATGATAACACCATACGAGTGGACACGAACGTACAAAAATCAGCACCTAATGATTGCAAAGTGTCTGAAATGAGCACGGAATCTGTGATATGGTTATCACATCGTTTGGGGCCTGTATTAACAGCGCGTTACCTGTCAAGAAATCTTTTGAGGATGCTTACTCTATGCTATGCGGGCAGAGAAAATCTTTCACCACTTCCTGACTGTGAGTTTACGACTATAGAAACATCCAGCTGGAATAGTACCATACTCGTAGGTGATAAAAATGCCACAAAGGTCTTGGAATGTCTCACAGCCATTTCCGGTAATTATAATAGAGCGAAGTAGAATATTTCTAGTAATTCCGTTAAAAATATTTAATTGTTAAATACAATATTAATTACAGGTCTATATGGCGAACAGATTATCCTTCTGCAATACTTTGCACATGTCGGTGAACTCTTGTCTCTTTGTAAGAGAAAATTAACGCCAAATCTTGAAGGTGGCTTAGTTTCATGCCTGGCTCTTCTTACTCACATCACACCTTGCTTGAGTGATTCTACTCTGATGGACGTTTTACACGTAAGTATACTTTTTTACTAAATAAAACTTTTTGCAAATCAACGTTCTAGAAATTAAAATCATTTTCAGGAAATTATATTGAAATCTATATTGCATCCTACTGTAAGAATCCTTTCTACGACACGATACACATTTCCAAATGGTGTTATCGCACGTTCTGCATTGGCTGATAAATACTTGGAGACACTATTTTCATTGAGCTTACGTCTCGGCAGTGTAATGACAAAGAGTCACTTGACAGTACCTATCCAGCGGTTCTTTCTGGCATTCGACAAGGCGTTTGGTCTCAATGAAAAAGCTACTTATAAGGATGATCTGAGAAGATCATCAATTACTGTGAAGGATGATGAGCATGACGGTAGTACCCAGCAATGGGCTATCATCGGCACTCCTCTTTGCACTAATCAGGTTAGAAACGGTGCTAATGAGATTGCTGATTCCTATTCACCACCTGTGGTAGAAAGTCATGATATATCGGATCCTCAGAGAAATAAGGTAGACCCAAGATATATAGAATGGCTCTACATTTATTTTAATGTATTATTCGAGGGACTTATTGATGCTAGATTTTTGTGCGCAGGCTTTTGAAGAACTGAAAGCAGTTTTTACTACAGAATTTGCACATAAGGCTTACGTTATGTTTTATCGTTACATTGGAGACGTATTGTTGGAGGAAATACTAAAGAATCATCAACTCATTCGTGATCTCTCTTATGCTTACGAGCAGGAAGTTCAAGTGACCTCTCCAAATATTGGTAAAAGTTTTTCTTATTTGGACCGTATCATTCTATTAAAGGCAATATTGAAGTTCTATTCCTTGTTCAATCAACGTAGGTTCCTCTGATATTCTTTACTTAACGGAATATGCTCCCTTGGAAAATGAATCTGATGGTAGGGGAGCTGGAAGTTTTGGAAACATTTCAGTGATCGGAAATCGAATCGAAGTACAGGTAAATGTAAGCATTTAAAAAAAATTATGAATAGTCGATGAAAATATTTTAATTTTTTTTTCTAGAGAAGTAATACACTTCCTCAAGCTCAACCGCAGACTGAAAATAGCTCAGCACCAAATCGAGAATCATCTTCAGCCAGTCGGCATCTTCGAGGCAATTGGCTAGCATATTGGGAGCATGAAATTGGAAGATCGGACAAAGATACTAGGTTCAATATAAAGCAGATAAAACTTCAGAATTTTAATGGTCATACTAATAGTATACGATGCCTACATGTTTTGGATAATGAGAACAGTTTTATGAGTGGTTCTCGTGACAAAACTGTAAAACTCTGGAGTCTTCGAAGTCAGGTATTTTCTTGACTATTTAAAAAGTAAATAAATCGTGGAATCTCCAATTATAATAATTTCTTTTTACTACAGGGAGGCGGAAGCGCAGTGTCCTCCTGTCAGTATACATATACAGGTCACAAAAAATCTATCCTTGCCATAACCTTCTTAGAATCCTTGAGATACGCAGTGACCTGTGACGGCTCCATTCACTGTTGGGATACCTTCATGGGTTCCTTATTGGCATCACCAGAAAGTCCACGTCCAGCACCTGTCAACACTTTGGCAGCGAGTCCTGCTCCATCCACTACGCTTCTCGTGGCAACGACTGATATTAATTTGAGAGTCATTGACTGCAGAACCTTTCAATATGTCAATGAAATGAAGGTGTGCAGCAATTGAATTATATTTTTATAAAAAAAGTAAATTATTAGCATTTATAATTAACTTTCGTGCTCCAGTTGTCAATGAATCCAACAGGACTGATTAGATGTATAGCCGTAGCACCTAGTGGACACTGGGTGGCGCTGGGACAGGCGTCTGGTTTCCTAACTATTCTCGATATTCGCACTGGTCTCATTATAGCATCGTGGAAAGGGCACGAGTGTGAGGTACGATTAATTAATCATAAAAATACTTCATTGATCCATCCTTTAACCCTTTTTTTACAGGTTCTACAATTGGAGGCAGTCAATGAGACTACAATAGTCAGCTCCTCCCTGGATCAAACCATAGCCGTTTGGAGCGCTATAGATGGAAAATTAAAATTTCATATGAAGTAAGTCTGGTTTCTGACACTTTTTTTTATTAACAAAGCATTACTTTATTTACATCTAATTATGCCAATGTCGTACTTTGCAGAGGAGTCACTGAACCAGTACATTGTATGGCTGTGTATGAACAGGAATTAATATCAGGAACTACAGCCAATCGTATTGGCGTTCATACTGCAGTAGACGCCACGGCGTCGTTTTCGTCAACGAAGTTGAGATCCGACGCCTTTAAGGGAGTTCTTACTGCTATGGCTGTACTTCCATTAAATAGACTACTTTTACTGGGTGCTGATAACGGTGGAATTAGTCTGCTGTGCTGAACGACTGCAGTGCAGTGTGACAGGGTATGCTAATTCGTCGTCTGTCATAATATCTTTATTATTTTTAATTTTGGATGCTAATGCATTAATCAGTTACTGTGTAATTATATCAGTCCTATTTTTAAGTACCGTTATACAAAATTCTGCAGACATTTTGTAAATCCCTATATCCTCCAGTACCTCTGTTGTATTTTCATCTCGTTCTAATGATTCTAATAACAGCATTGCTGAACCCAGCAGCATATTCAGTAGTATACAGGCTTCGCGCGTTCTGTAATGACAATTAAGAGAAGTAAGGGGATTGTTTGAAAATTGATAAACTAATGACAAGGAATGCTTACAGTGGAAAATACGATTCTGGTTTACTAGTATACAGGCCGAAAAGTGAAAATAAATTTCTTGTAATGTCAAACTGAAACTGTGCTGATCCACCGGTGTTAAATTGATTAACCATAACAACTTCTTCGAGCAGATACTATAGAAAAGAAATATTGTTATGTGACAGGATAATTATTATGCACAGAGACGATTACTTTCTGGTTAATTTACCTGGTCTAATTGAGTAGCCAAGTTTCGCCAAGCTTGATTAAAGAGTGGCAAAGCCAAAGTTTCATGAAGTGCATGTAAACGTGCTGCTAGTTCCTGAAACATTGGACATCCGCTCGGGGTCACTGAGAAGGAGGCTATTTCCTTATCCGACTGCATGGCAAACCATCTTTAAAAAGGAATATAAATTTTAATTAATTAATCTACATTAGAATTTTTCTAAACTTACTTATCGGTTCTGTACGGACGGCTCTTTGCCTTAACCTCTAGTGTCACGGAATTGCTAATTTCATTAACTAATTTTTTTTCTAATCTTTGCAGCAGAGCCACGGCATCTTCAAACACGGATCCGTCCTCCTCAGCAGCGTTTTCTGGCATTAGGTCTCTGTCAGTGGCGGATTCGACGGACTCAAATTGCTTCTTGAAGAAATGCAATTGGAGAAAGTGCTGTATTCCAAGGAAATAAAAGGAGTAGTAATCGGTATAAGATGGTAATTAGAGGAGTTTTGCTCGTAGGTAATTATATCCATACCACTGTAGTGCCCCATTCTATAAGCACGGTGGACACGTAGTGTAAAGTATTAAGAATTCGTGGCATTATTGAATTCAGAGGATCTTCGTAATCCTCGTGTAACAATTGTAACAGGCGTACTCTCCAGTCATCTATCAACTCCAATTGTAGTTCAAGGAATTGTAATCTGCATGCAGCCATAGAAGAATAATAGAGCATAAACGTTATATTTAAAAAATTATACCGTTTCTGGTGGACATACCTGTGTCCAGGTTGAGGCAGATGATTATATCTATCGGTAATAGTCATCAAAAGCGTAAGAAAAGCTTCGGCACACTCAGTAACTTTCATATCATCCACGTCAGGACCGGAGAGCCTCTCCCAAGCAGTTTCCGAGCTCAGTATAGCATCCATCTTTTCGGTAGCATCTAGTAAAGGAATTCTTCGGCTTATATATTCCTCATGAGAATATGTCAGCAAAATCAACTATTAAAACCTGTATGATGATTGTACATTTTTTCTCCATGTTTATCCACTTGACAAAGATGTGCGCTTGGGTCAGAACAAAAACTGTTGCTGGTTGATTCTGAGGGTATAATATGGATTCTCGTAACTCTCGTTCAAAGCCTAAGGCTTCATCTACCAGATGAGCAAAGAGGCCGTCATCGTATTGAACAACTGGCAATTCTGAATGTAATTTTTCTACAGCCAATTGTACAAGACCTCGCATAAATTCAATCTATTAGAAAGATGAATGGTAAGCATAATATATGGTGATAATAAATGAGAACTCTTGTCGTTATCATTATACCTTGGCATTAACATGAGTGAAACCTAAAGAGTCAGCTACTGGTTGTACATTTTTGTGGACCCACTGTGCATGGTCCTTGATCCATGTGAGGATTTGGGTAAAAAACCATTCGGGTTTGTCTTGGCGATTCGTTTGCTTTGCACCTGTGAAATGGAAAATAAATCTTTGCCTCAGTGGACGAATTAGAAGTACAATTGGTAAGCTGACTGGTTGGAAATCAGTGAGCAGCGTAGACTTCACTGAGGGTTTCATTGTCTCCTCTCTGATTAAATTTAGTCAAAGATTTGTAATGGAGTATGTCATATTCATATATTAATAGAATTATCAAAAGGATACGGAAGCTGTAGCTGGAAAAGATATTCTGTGAGCACTTTGAATCTCAGCATCACTTGTGGATTATACGAAGAGGCTAGAAAATTTACTGTGTGAGCTTGACTTCCGCAGAAGGGCCAATGTAACGCTTTCAGAATTTCATTGTACTCCCTGCAATTGTTAGAGTTACATACAGAAAACTTATCTGTTTAATTGTTAACGTACATTGCTAGTTTATCTTTGAGATGATTATGCCAAAAGTGTAGTAGATCTCTGACATAATTTGTCAAATGATGACACGTCGAAGACTGTAATTGACAACTTGTTTCTGTCAAATTTGTATATAATGTTATAGTCAGTTCGTCATCTTTGGCTGACAACGATGCTTCAATTTGATCACTAAAAAACATTAACTGCAGTTTTTATAAATATGATATAATATAAAATAAAATGGTCACCTTGTATTCTCAATAAATTTAATGAGATGCAAGTAAGATAGTGCTTTATCCAAGTCCCCAATCTTATCGATATGCTGTTGAACTTCCACTGTTTTACTGTTCTGTTGTAATTGTTTTGCAATGCTCTTTTGCAGTACTTCACAGGCATTAACAACTTCATCAATTTCATGGCTAATCTGTTCAACACCTGCCACAGCAGCTTTTATTTTGGATGGTGCTTCGGTGGATGCCAGGGATAACTAGGAAGTATAAAATATATTACTTTCATTCCTAAGTCATTATAAAATATCAGTATCATTCTCCAAGTATATAACTGGTACCGATTGCTCGATTCCCTTCCTTTCTTCTTTCAGCTGTTCATGTAACTGCGTTATCTTATTCAGATTCTTTAGATCTGTTCCCAACTCAGCATTAAATTTCTCTACGACTTTCTTTTTAATGTCCATCATAATTTTAATAAGAGAATAGTCAGTATAACCTACATAAATAAACACACAGAAAAAACTTGATTTCTCACAGTCCAAGTACAACGATCATTAGTTCCAAAGCCTGTTCTGACCATAACAAATAGTTTATTATGCTAATTTTCTATTAGAATGATTGTATAGTTACATCGACACGTGGATCTTATGTGCTGACGTTTACACACCTTCAACAGTTCCAAGACGCAGGCGGCTTTGATAAACCCTGAACCATTATACGAATAGTCTACACGTATTTCTTGATCAATTCTAAGGATGTATTATAATTATTTCATTAAAACTATAAATAAAAAATTAATAATTACTCAAATAAACTATATATTTCTCAATTTTTCCATATAAATATATGAATTCAACTCTATACATCGAATGGAGCGGTACTTACCCTAGATCAACGTCGCAACGCTAAACATTCAAAATTTCGACGCTTATTCTCATTCATATTTCATTTATAAATTTTAGTAAACTAAATGACGGCTTCAATCAAACGTAACGAAAGTTTAAGACAAAAGTTCATATGACAGGTTGTATATTGGCAGGCGTCGGCAGTAAAACGCAATTTCTCATTTTGACGCATTTGAGTATGAAAGGTTGCATGTACGAAGGTGCCTTTCATTTTTAAAAGTGCAAATTGACTGCATATCTTTGTGCAATTTTTTTTTATGGAATCATTTATCAATGTCAATGAAGTATTTACAATTATATGAAATATTCCGCACATTGCAGCCAGGGAATTGATTACTGAGCTTCTCCGGCCATATAATAAAGAATTACGAAAGTCTGTGAGTGACACAGTGAAAGGCCAGGCTGTCACTGGAACTTAATTTCCAATTGGATCCTGCAGTCTTATATTAAAAAGTGGACTCGCTTTTATTGCCTGATTTATACATTTAATTAGCTACGATTTAGGTTCTTCAGTGCAATTTATCCCATACAGTCAGTCCACGAGTATCCATGCGTTATTTTGACAAATCAAAAACAATGAACTTTCTATCAGCAACGCGTGGGTTCTGCATAGGATTCTTTTTTTTACGAAATATGGATTTACCTGATTTTCTACTCAATTATGTATAATTTTTCTGTCTTACCATATACTTCCGTAATTTTATGCAAAACTTCGCCCTTATTTCATACTCTCATACTACATATGCCAAAAGTAAAGTAAAACCGGTAATAAGAGCTGTCATTAAAACTATCTTTTGGTATTTTTAAAGTGCCCTCACAACTTGTTTGTGGACCGGAACTGTGCAATGAGCGATCCTAGTGAAAGGGCTTGATATTTCTCGTTACTCTGTCCAAGAATCGGAATACCCGTTACTATACCACTAGGCGTGAAACCTGTTATCACTCTACCCGTACCCTACCGTGTCATTAGTGACTGTTAGTGATTGTCAGTGACATTGACCCCCAGCACGAGTGAACACGACAAACCTGAACGCCGCAGGGGAAGCGAGCGAGTACAGAAATGCATACATACATGTATAGTCCGGCCGCGTAATCAATTTCACTTTGAAGGGCCATCTCTTCACCAACCGAAACGTAACAAAGTCCTCTCAAACTAGAACTGCTATTACAACCTGCCTACAGTTACGGCGGCGTCTCTTTAGATTGTTCTTCCTCCTGTTAAATTGACGTCCGCTAAGAGAATTAAATTCTGTGCACCAGTCCTCGCTGAGTAACATCATATCTCTAACCTACAATGTAATTATCCAATATAGATTATTTTTAAACTACGAATTCGTACATACTTCCCGATTCACAACTGAGACGGAAGAAAAAGAGAGTAAGAAAAGTATATGCTTCACTTCTTTATTTTCATGCTATCGCTTTATAAGGATACAAATCGAAATTCTTAACACATTGCATTGAGCACGTTCGTAGTGAATGTTATGGACATACGTTGCAGTATTGCGTAATGGTATTACACCTATAATATACAAAGAATAAAACTCTTGTCTACTTCAAGGCACGCGATTGCTAGTGATTCATTAATATTAATTATCATAGGGACAGTCAAAGGTGTCTTGAGATATGACTATATTACGTACCATATCGTATTATCAACTACTGTACCGGAGCTACAACATATTATAATTTAATAACTGTATATATACGTAATAAAAATGCGTCACTGCTGCAGTCAAAACAATGCACTCGACTGCTTTATACCATTTATATCGAATGACAAACAAATATCACATTTCTCATTCAGTGTCACTATACATTTAATTCATACTCACAACCCCTCACACTCCAATGTGCATTATCTTTACATATAAACTTGACTAATAACGCTCTTACGATATAAAGGTATAATAATAATGGCAGCCGTACATTGTCAGACTGTCATTAAAAATAATAATACATATGCACATACGTACGCGTCAATTGTTTTAAAAAATTAATGGCCTTGATCTTCGGATAAAATTTAAACCTGCAGATAAAATCGTACGACATGAGAATGATTGGTTAGCTGGGAATTTATCCGAAGGTTTAATTTTAACCGAAACTGAAGAAACTGACTATAAGGATGCAACTACCCACACGACACTGGGATGTTAGAAATACGTCATACGGACATACTATAGACCATAGTCCATAAATTCGCAAATGACATCTTGTAGATGTCATTCTGACGTACTTTGCCTCATCTACGGATGTCTTTCCGTCCGTCTTTTGCACATCCTATCTGTCATTCATAGAACGTATTTCTAAGCATCCATCTGACAATTTGCTTCATACGAATAGGATATTCTTATACGGTAGATGGCACTGTCATCGGCCATGTAGCGGCACGCTCATTGGTTGGCTTAAGCCGCCGGAAGCCGTCCTATTAGCATCATTTTCTCGAAGGGAACATAACTTATGAAATAACACAACGAAGAAAGTTAGACGCGCTAAAAATGACGCGTCTAAGTTAAAAACATTGAACGAGTGTAAGTACATTGAATTTTTAAAAAAATGTACAAACTAAGATAAAGCAAACAACCTATTGACAATTACACGCGTGTAAGGTTCCCAAAAGGTATTGCAGTTAATAACGATAAGCTATATTATAATAATAATGAATGGTAAAAAAGAATAATGGACAACATAAATGCCGACATTGAAACGACATACTAAAGATGTCATACCGCGTAGTGTTTAAGAACATCTGCATAAGACGTTTACCGGATGTATCACGCATAGAATTTTTCAACGGACGTCAGCAGGACATTGCAGACATGATTCGGATGTCGTTCGAATGTTCTGTGTTGTGCGGGTAATCCCTTGACTTAGTCCACACAGCCCAAACATCCCAAGGATTCCCCGAGGACATCCTATGGACGTATAAACGTCGTTTGTTGGTCCGACGTGTGTTTTGCGCTATGTGGACGGACATTCCATCATCAAACATGTATTCTAAATGTAAATAGCGACTCCGAATGTCTGGACGGATTTTTTCACAAGGCATGAACTAGAGCGCAAAAACACACTGATTCAAACTTTTATCACACCGACTATTCATTTTTTATCATTTCATTAATGTACATTGTAATAGGTAATATGTTTGATCGATTACCATTCTCTTTCTTTCTCTTTCTCTCTCTCTCTCTCTCTCTCTCTCTCTCTCTCTCTCTCTCTCTCTCTCTCTCTCTCTCTCTCTCTCTCTCTCCCTTCCTTTTCTCTTTATCCATTTCATTGTAATGTCGGGAACTAACTACTGTACGACTAACGTTAACGTTACTGACTGTATTATCTGTACATAATAACTTGGATGCTGAAAGAAAGAGTCTCGAGCAGACGCCGTTAGTGTCAACGTTATTGTTTTATTACTTTTTCTTTGGTTAATGGTGCTTTTGACTTTTTTTAAAAATAAGATTCACCATTTTTCTGGACGACTGTTTTCATTCACTTGTTACAGCATGGTCCTGATATCCTCTTATAATTAAGAGGCTATACGCATTATCTAAAAATACCTGAAACGTGAGCCGGTTTGATATTTTCAAAATTCAGCTATATATACTCAAATTTTTTCATACGATATACGAATGCCTGAGAAGTCTCTAGGCATATAGGGGTGGGGCGAGAGAGGGTTTCCTAAGGAAATAATGACGTCAAAGCAAATCCAAAAATATATCATGATTGACCTTCGAGTCATTTTACGGATAGCTTATCGCGACCCACTGGATCCATCTTACGCCAGACTTCCCCTAGGTATGTCTTATCTCAGGTGACCTGGCCAAGGAACCTTTTTCGGGCCAGCCAACACCCAACTTAAGGCAAATTTATATCTGAATGTACGCACAATGTCATCCACACCTAATCCGCACAAGTATAATTCTAGTTCTTTGCTTGGTTCCTCGCAGAAAAAAAATTTTCTCAAAAATACCTGTCACGACTTCTTAAAGTGAATCCAACAGAGAATCCAAAAGATCCAACTGATTCTCGTCCCAGCCAACGGTGGCGATGAGGAGTCCGGTAAGGTCATCCTCGCTGAGACTCACCTGCGTAGACTCAGGTACTTCAGGTAGACTATCAGGAATCGGTGGTGAGACGCTGCTTGGTGGAGTCTCATACAGTATTGACGTGACTGGAGTATTCGGCGTGATTCTAGTCTTGGTACCACAGTTACGACGGGAGGATGCTCTTCTTCTGGAACGTCGACCTTCTTCCAGACGCTCTAGATCCAACTTCCAAAAACCACCCTTGCCTGGTTCATCCTTGGAACGAGGAAGCTTCACGAAGCATTTATTCAGCGAGAGATTGTGACGTATTGAATTCTATAAATAAATTTACTTAATAAATCATTTATTTTTTATACATATAATATTTTATTTAGAAAAACTTCTTTATCCTAGGACTTACCTGCCAGGCTGGATCCGCATGCTTGTAATACATGAAATTTTCCCGAATCCATCTGTAGATGCTGGACAGGGTTAATTTATTATTATTTGCTCGCATAGCAAGACAGATCAGGGTGGCGTAGGAAA
This sequence comes from Calameuta pallipes, assembly GCA_030142375.1. Taxonomy (NCBI): domain Eukaryota; kingdom Metazoa; phylum Arthropoda; class Insecta; order Hymenoptera; family Cephidae; genus Calameuta; species Calameuta pallipes. The sequence continues at coordinate 108,845 of JARQSW010000561.1, read as the reverse complement.
ATGGTGGTTTAGCGTCGGAGTCTGTCCTGTACTTCTCGGCGTTCTCCACGAGATCTACAAAATTCCAGGCGAATAGAAAGTTTGTAATTTGACTTGAAAAATAGTCATGCAAAATTGACAAGAAGCGGACACAACCGATCCGCATACCTAGTTCGGCCTTGAGCAAAGGAGACATCTTCTTCGGCGGATGATGAGCGACAGATGACTGAGGTTGCGGATGCGGCGGTGGTGGCGACGGCGAACAAGGTGGCGTCGGTAGATTTGACGCACTCGTTATATCCAGCGATTGCAGCCACGATAGACTTGTCAATTCTGCCTCGACGCCGTAATTATCCTCCGCGTCCATCTTCGCCGGAAGTGATTCCTCCTCCGTCAGTCCCTCATCAACGACGAGTACCTCCGTTCTCATTTTGACCATCTTTCATATCAGAGGAACCTGCGAAAATGTGATTCTAAGAAATTCTTCTTATTTCCCTCGAAAGTTCCTTAAGGATTTTCCCGTACTGCGATTTTATTCAGGATCGCTCTTACCGACCTGCTCTCTCTCAGACTCACTAGGTCCGACTGACGCCTGCTCGCCCAACGCCAATGCAGTAAGTACGATTTGCGTTCCCGAAAGGATATTTACGATTCTATTATAACTGGTGTCAATTATATTTTCACAATATTACGCAATTTTCAGACGCGTCTTCACTGCCTTCTGGTAATTCCAATCAACCAAAGGTGCTTCTACGACGACGCTTTCACTACCGGCACGAAGCCATACGGAGTCTTCTTCTATTGTACTTCTTGGACGGTACCGAAATACTTTAGAAAAATAATGGACGATCGGTAAATGCAAGTCGGCGAATACGCGAATTAGGATGAACGACGTACTAAAACGTTAACCACTGGCCACGTACAGGCGATTGCGACGCGCGATGACGTGGGCTAGATCGTACTTTCGTCCCTTACTCTGTCACGGGGGTAACTAGTATAATAGGGGCGGCTGGCAAACAGCCTACCGGGGGTCGTTGGTGCGCGTGCGGCGACAGGTGCCTGGTTCATCGCAGGTGGACCATGCATAGGACTTACGTTACACAGCCCTGCGTCCACTGTTATTATCAGCCACCATAGATCTACCTGTACCCAGGAACGTAACCAGCTCGCTAGACGACCTCAGCTACACAAATGGACAATATAGAATATTGTGATTGAAAAATCAGGATGACGATTCTACCCGACGAGATCTCCAAGAATTTAAGTAAAAGAAAATTTATCGTTATTTCACGAGGTAGCCTACATAACCTAACTTCTTGGACATTACTGTGCAGACACCTGGCATCCTGACACCTTTGATAGGGGAACAAAATTGTGGTGCAGTGGGCTGAAAACGGAAGCGGAAGTCAAAGCTGTACTGACCGTTACGGTAATAGAATCGAAAGCTACCCTCTGTCGGAAAACATATGAAAAACCATATATAAGTATTTTTCAATGTATAAAGATACATTTTGAAACAGGATCGCTGCTACCAGGGGGGTCGTAGCTGGTTGTAGCATCCCGATGGTATACCAGGTTCTATTATACTGCGACACCCGACGGGGACCGCCTTCGGAGCCCATTCACTAGGGGTGGACGCGAATGGCGTATGAGATCCTGAGAGAAGCGACTGGATTGGTTATCCTGTGGGAGGGCCAGTGAAGAGATTCGTTATCGTTCAACCCCACCGACCTAGGTCGCCCGGGTCTAGCAAGTGGAGACCAGCCAAACCAGACCAAGGAGGGATGCTTGTTTGGGCGGTTAGAGGGTGGTCCTATTGTGTCCAGCAAGGGGAACTAGCGAATAGGGGCGATCGGTCCGTTTGTCCGTCGTAAAACTGGAAGTATCTGCGCGCTACGATCAATAATCTCCTGGGAACATCCATCCCTCTGCCTCCCACCTGGTTCTGTAGCACCTGCCGCCATCCAAGCGACGTCAGGTTGACTCACTACGCTGGCCAACCAATCTATATACCGTGAATAACAGGTGCTTGCTCCGCGACCCTATGCGTACTTTGCATATTAAAGTTATTGACAATATTATCGGATGGAATTATTTTAATATTTCTGGCACACGCCAGAGTCTTTATGTAGGACAGATAAAATCATGGATGAGACAATGAAGAAGCTCTGCAGAGCTTTTGCCCAAGGACACTGCAAGAGATTATGTATTTTGCTGTTCAAAGAACATATTGATATCCTACATATCTACCGATAGGTATGTAAGGAGGTTACTAAGACATTACGTTGTGATATAATTTTAAAGATAAAGAAAGCCCAAACCCTCGAGCAGCACCAGAAGAAGATATCAATGAGAAATGATAACGGATCAAACCTTATCGGATGATGTGGACGTATTTGAATGGGTATTATAAAGCGTTATAACCTGTTATATAGATATACAATTTCCAAGAGGGTAGAAGTGTCATAAAATATTCAGAAAAATTGATCCTCCGACCGCACAGCAGCACTCTGTCAGAACTAAAGGGACCATATAGAAGCTGACGTGAACCTGATTGACATTAAAATACGTTTCCATTATCTTTTACTTGATCGATCCCACTTCCCATTTTCGACCATCTTTCATTTTGATATTTCAAAATTGATTTTTACGCCTATCGGTAGTGCATCAATTATACAGGGTGCACTTACCTTCAGGCGAATTCAGCACTCGGTACCGATAGCAGCTCGACGTATTCAAAGACATGAACCACACGGACCGAATAAAATTGTTTAGATTCAAAGGGACAATAAAAAAACGTCTGGTCACGTTATGAACAATTAACACGTTCCTGCTCGACACCTTTCAGTTGAACTTTGGTACCGGTTCACTTTGGGATACCAGGCACGTTATCCCTGATGAAAATTTCCAAGGATTTTGATCCAACGGCAAGCTTTTAAATTAAATAATATAATTAATAATAATTAAAATAGTATCCGTCGTCCTTTTGAATTTCGATCGATCGTACCCCCTGGTATCAGGTTTAATGCTCTGGTACTGCGTACCGAGATCCGGGGAATTCCCGATTACGATATTTCCAGGAGTAAAAGGGTTCGCGAACTGTATAAAGGCACTGATAGAATTCCTGATCGATTTACGAGTAGGCTCTCGTTGCAGCTCGACTGGCAGAGACTCCCCGGCTTAAATGATAATTGTAACCCGGTGGAACGTAACGTAACAGCAGGAGGAGCGAGGACGAATGTTACCACCATCGCCTCTAGCCACCACCGGCATCGGCACCCCCATTTAGCCGCCATCTTCTTACCTGAAAAGGGACCAACAGCGGCATCGACGACTCCTACTATACTCTATTCGCTCTGTATATCGATCGACGCTCTCACAACCCTGAGCTACCTGGCGTTTCACTTCCGTCTGGGTACCGGGTAGCACCTGTACCCGCAGCTTTGTATTCCCTAGGTTCACCACGACTGACCATTCACGTGGCAGCCACCAGCATAGTTTTACCTTCGGATGCGATAACGGCGATAGGGAGAATCATTAAAACTTTTTTCCTCAGACTCGACTGATTCGCAATTAATTGTTATTTATTCTCCTTACGTTACAGTATTTTCTTTTAACGTTCGTATAAGCTTGTTCCTAATAAAATCGCCAGAACGAGCAATTAGGTACTTTGTACTGTTTTGGCGAGCTATTTCCAAGTCGTATGCTTTATAAAACGTGGAAGTAAAACGTTAAACAATATATACAATTCGCAACGATTCGTCGTTATTACTTTTAAATATTACAAGAACTACGGATCGTTCTGGTGATGATATCTAAATGTTTATAAGAGGTACTTTTTTTATTTGCAGTGGACTCTTGTGAGCTCGGTAGGAAAGTACGCTAAGTAAATTATTCCATGCGTTTCGCTCATCTTATTTTCCAGTTCTACTTGGATATTGTGATTTCGTTTCATTTGACCCTACTCGCTATCGAGTATTCTGACGTGATATAGCTCTACGACGACGGCAGCCCTTGAAATTGACTACCTACTAGTGGTAGGAGCGGCTCATGCTCCTCCATTTTTTTCTTTTCCTTCGTCCTTTCATTTTTATTTCTGTAAATATAACATCCGACGGAAGTTCGTCAAGGAATGCTTTCTCCCTTGCTCCTCTTCGTCTTCTATGGTGACTCCTATTTGTTTAAGGCTGATTGGTGGTGAAAGGGGTGACCCCATTATTGGCCATATTGTCCAACACGCCACTAATGTAAGCAGCTACGTCTATCGTCGCCTTTTCAGCTTTCCGTATAAACGGATGCTCCAATAGTTTGTTGTACTTAGGGCGCTGAGTCTCTTCCTTAATTAAACTGAACCGAAGAAGAAGAGATATTAATATTAAATAGGATATGATTTCAGAGGTTTATCGTTCCAGGAGAATAAGTCGTATGTCTTACCATGTATTAACAAAATTGACAAAGTCCATGGTAAAATGATTGCCGTTCTCGTTGGGTGACAGTCGAGGAGGATCACCCTGCACCACCTGATAGAGCTGTTCGAAAACAGAGTTCCATTTTGGGTAAGGAAAATATCCTGTGGCTACTTCCATTAACGTGATGCCTAAAGACCACACGTCACTCCTTACATCATAGCCTGGCGCCCGCTGAGGGTCTATTCTTTCAGGCTGTAAAGAGGGCTTTAATAATAAAGGGTTGTCGGGATGGAAATCGGGGCTTATAATAGCTGTATTAAATATTGCTAACTCACAGCCATGTACGGTCTACAGCCAGCATCTCGGGTACGGGCAATCGAATCTACAAGTTGCCCGGAAATACCGAAATCGCATAATTTTATATTGCCACGTCTATCGAGCAGAATGTTGCTCGGTTTTACGTCTCGGTGTATAATCCGTAATTTTTCTTTTAGATAATTTAGCGCCTTAACTGTTGCTACGGTTATTTTACCGAGGATACACTCAGGTATCCTCTCGTTTAGTCTCTCGTATATGAACTTGTAGAACTTGTCTAGCGAGGTGTCCATTAGTTCCATACAAATCCAACAATCTCCCTATGAAACAGATAGTATTTTTTTTTGTTTATTATTTTGAAATATCCTACGGGTTGTGGGAGACGATTAAATAATTGTAAAGTACCTCTTTAAATAAAGCCCCATAAAATTGCACAATGCATGGGCACTCGTTGGACTTCATTACAACTTCCAGATCCATTAGTAATTGTTTTTGTTCTCTCTCGTCGACCGTCGAACGAATTCTCTGCATAGAGAAATAGAATGTTTTCGTATATAAAGAAAAATATTTTTATTTTTGACCAATTGCAGTAATGCAAAATACGAGTGGATACTCGTTCAAAGAGAGATAGAAGTTTCTTTGTTTTTAAAGAACTTTTGGTGCATTATCTTACCTTCACAGCCATGACGGTATTGCTTATCCTATGTATCATCTTATTTACAGTACCAAAACCACCCCTTCCTATCTCACCCAAATCTTGAAGATCTTCGCTTGTAAAATCATATACTACATCGGGGGTCAGTTGTAATTTACCTGTGCTCTGCATTGATTGGCACATTCGTAATGTGTCCCTGTAATATATTATAACATTTAATCCAGATTTTATCCTGTAGTAAATAATTGAACTAACCTTGCGTTATCAGAACGAAATTCTTGATGCCCCGTAGGACGGGGCCTCACTGGCAATGTAGGTAATGGTACAGGCAAGCTTGGGCGTGAAGACCTGTACATAACAATGAGATTAGTCTATTTTATTAGAATATTTAGAATAAGTACAATTATATTAATCTTGTAATGCATACGACAAAGGTGGCCGCACAGGTGTGTCAGAAGAATTAGACAATGTTGAATTAGACAATGACAGACTGCTACCCTGTGTCTGAAAACTAAGTCTTAACTGCCTTCGCCTCTCTGCTAGTAAATAGAACATAAAATTATGTTATGAGTGACTGTCAATGACTTCTCCTAAATTGACCAAATGAGAGCGTACCTGTCATTTCATTTTGAACATCACTATTAGATCGAAAATCTAAACGCTGAAAATTGAAAGTTCTGGTGGAACCTGAAACGAAAAATCCGTTTCTACCTATATAGCGGAGATTCATACCAATTAGCAAGAAATCTAGGTTAGAACAGTAAAAATAAAAAACGAGTGTTACACTTCAAACAATAAATTTCCCATTTACCTTGATTTGCCTGATTCGAGGAGTTTCCCTGATTTTCAGCCATTCTGAAGGGTTCAAAGGTTCGGTTCCCGTACACAAAACCACTTGTCAAGGCACTCCTCTTAGGAGACCTTTCCACAAGAATTTATTAGCCTAGCATACGTATTGTGCAATGACTGAACCATTTGTATGGCTCACAATTTTATAAACGAATACAGCAAATTTCGAGTTTTCAAGCAGTTCCAAAGAGATCCGAGGAATCTTTCCCTTCACTAAACTTCCTTGAGTATTCCGTACTGCTTCGCACTCATTCGGACTGAACCACACTGAACCACACTGAACTGATGGGAAGGCAAATGACGGCCAGGCCCAAGAAACGAGATGGACAATCACAACTTACCTACCGTTCACAGTATCGAAAAGCTAAATCGCCCGTCGCAAAGTCACCTTAAGCTGTAGTACACAGGGCAACTGCACGAATACACTACCAATAATTAAATCTTGAAAAAATGGCTATATTTCGAATGTTTCTGAGAGAAGTTTCATTTCAAAATGTTCTTTTTGGGAGTAAACGGTTAGCATTGTATAAATTATATTATAATAATCTATGGTGTGATCGTGTCTCTTAGTTTATAGTGAAGAACACAATTGTAACCTATATAAATTCTGGCTACAAGTATTTTGTGACTTCTTCCAATTGCAGATCAGGTGTAATTAGTTTGACTAATAACTACAGTTTGTTTCCATCAACTTTTATTAAGGGAACTTTCATACCAAGTGAACAAAATAAACTTAAGGAATCCGGAGAGCTTCAGAAGATTGCTCATGTTCCTATTAAACCAGCATTCAATGACGAAACAAGTTCTGAATTTTACGATCCAATTGTTAGGTTTGTTGTATTAATATTATATTAAATATCTTATATGTTTAATCATATAATTACTCTTTTCCTTTTATGCATACAGAAAGTTTACAAATTACATAATGAGAAAGGGCAAAAAGGTATTAGCAAGGAATTTATTGGAAAAGACATTTGAAAATGTAAAAAGAATTCAATTAGAAAAATATAACTCATCATCGCTCGAGGCGCAAACAGAGATTGAATTGAATCCTACAGTAATTTTGCATAAAGCTTTAGCTAACTGCAAGCCTATTCTTGAGCTTACACCAATGAGAAGAGGTGGTGTTAGATACCAGGTATATAATATATTAGAATCATTGGTGTGTGTGTATGTGTATATGTATGGCAATATATTTGTCATATTGAAATAACAATTTATCAATTTACTTATGTTTCACTAACTTCAATTTTAGGTTCCTGTTCCAGTCAGAGAATCAAGGTCATCGTTTTTAGCAGCTCGGTGGATAATAGAAGCTGCCAAAGATAAAGAACGTACGATACACTTACCAGAAAAGTTAGCATGGGAATTGATTGATGCATCTAAAAATCAGGTAGATTTTGAGTTTGCGAAATATATTAATTTTTATTGAATATTTTTATTATTTATTGAAATGTATCTTTTATTCGTTTATAGGGCCGCGCTGTGCGAAGAAAACAGGAACTTCACAAACAATGTGAAGCAAATCGTGCCTATGCTCATTTTAGATGGTCATAGATATCGTAGGATATAGAAGTGACATTGTATGAATATTTGATGATAAATAATATTCACTTCTTATCCAAACATCATGTATAAAAGTTCATTAAAATAATAATTGTTTTACATAGCAAATCATTTGTTTACTTATACGATTAATATGATTCACAGTAGTAAAGATCATTCCTTTACCATTTCAATACCTCCAAAAACATGATTCATTTTATCATCATGAAAAATTTGTGATTGTGTAAGATTAATCTTTAAAATTTTCTTTGAAGGGTAAAAATACACTTTTTTGTATAACGGATCTGTGATAGAAGATGGTATACTAGAGAAAGGAACAATATCTGCTACTTCAACGTACAAGTCCCGTCTTCTTCCCCAATAATTATTATAAGCAAGTACCACGTCCTTATTATTCTTATGCAGGTAAACAAATCCTATTATATTATTGCAACAATATCCCACCGTATGCATTAATAAGTTACTTGCAATTGCTGTAAGACAAAACAGTGCGGCCATTAATATGTGCAGTGAAGTACGAAGGAAATCTATATCGTTACACATAAACTCACCAATAAATAATATACTAGCAAAGGTATCTGCAGAAATAATATTTACACCGGTAAGTATAAAGGATCCAGGTATACCAAGCCCACCTAGAATAGACTGTTGCAGTTTTACTCGATTCCAGGTGCTTGCCTCACGGATTAAGGAAAATTTGTAAATAGTTTCATAATCTGGTAAATCTCCAGGTATGTCTTGCGAAGCATTCCGCGAAATTGTTTGAAGAATATTTGGCATTTGGGGTAAAAATTTTCGCCAGACATGAAATGCAATGCACCTCCTCATGAGCAACGCCATTTTTAAAAACTGAAATCTTTTTTCTAAGAACCAATGGCATCAGTGACATACACGTTGGTGGAAGAAATGGCAAACCTAATGGATGAATTCCTGCTGAGTGTAGAGATACCTACTATAGGCAAATATGTTTCAAGAAAAAAATCTTATATCAGCTGTAGATAATTTTATGATTCGTTCAAATGATCCAACGCTTTGACTTAACATGTCTGATTCCGATGAACACGTGTTTGATGAAACCGAGTATCTGAAAAGTGTTTGAGACTACTTAAAGCTCTAAAAAAATTATAAAAACTTTGTCAGCTATTTTTGTAAATTAATGATGGGCTCAAATACATTGAAGGAAGCGTATGTAGATTTCGAATATTATATAAAATTATAAATTTAACGTCAATTTTGTTTAACACAATTTGTTTACAGATTTGAAGTAGAAACTAAGCATGCTCCATTTTATATGGGTGGAAATATTGAGGTATGCCTAGTTGCATTGCTAATTTATATTCTAAATATGTTTATATATTTAGAATATCCTTATTTTAGCTGTTAAATTGTTTTTTAGTGGAGTAAAGATGGTGATTATATATTGTGTCAGAAGATTGGAGTTGTATCCGTAGTAAATGTAAGCAAAGGTTCTGTTAGCGTATCTTTAGGAGAAACAAAACCTGATCAGGATGAAGATACAATTAATACATTTACACTATTCCCTGATAATGAATTTATTGTCTCGCATCACAAAAGTGGCTTATTCAAACTCTGGGATTGGAAAGGTACTAGTTTGTACATATATAATATATATATACTTATAGTATTTTTATCAAATAATGTAATTTAAAAAAATATTTTAGCAGGGAAACTTAAAAAAATGTGGAAATCTATTCATAATGGTCCTGTAGCTAAAATTGCTGTTTCATCCGATGGCTTGTCAATGAGTTCTGGTGGCAGTGATAGTAATGTTAGAATGTGGGATTTGCAGCATCATGCGTGCACTCACAGCTTTAAAGGTATTCAAGGAGTTGTGAGGTAAGTCTAGTTAAAAAAAGGATAGAATTTCCATTTACTTATCCTTCTTTTTTTTTAACAGTGTCTTAGCCTTTCATCCAGATACTAAAAAGCAGCTTCTCTTCGCAGCTGGCGATGACACCAAAATACACGTGTGGAATACACAAAATGGTCGAGAGGAGAGAGTGCTTTCTGGTCATTTTAGTAAAGTCACATCAATATCCTTTCACGATGATGGGATACACTTGATCAGGTAGCAATATCAAGTGTGTAATGTTATTCTATGAGTCACTATGTACATATCTCATTAGCCTATTTATCTTTATAGCTCGGGGCGTGACAAGGTATTAATTCTGTGGAATATTACAAAAGAAACAGCAGTTCGTACAGTTCCTGTTTTTGAGGGAATTGAAGGAGCCTTCATTTTACCAAAGTGCTGTGATCTTCCGTTCCCTCGAGAAAATTCTGATGGAATTTATGTAGCAGCTGCTGGAGAAAAAGGTTCTTACAGTACAATCATATCATAATCGTTTTCTTCGATACAATATTGTTTCTAATCGCAACATAATTTTAGGGATTGTCAAGATATGGGAAATGAGGGAAGCGCGTCAAGTTTATATCCAAAAAAATTCTTTGGTGTCCTCTGCAAAGGAAGAAGGTGGATTGGCTATAACTCACTTACTTTACAACCCGATAATCAATTGTGTAGTTGTAGCTTCTGTGGATCATAATATAATTATTCATTCCATGAATACATTTGAATGTAAGAAGCAGGTGAGGTTTCTTAAAAGAAATTACTCATATTCATATCTAAATTTGAAATACTAATATATAATTTTGTGTTATCTCACCAGTTGGTGGGTTACAGTGACGAAATTTTAGATATCGCCTTTCTTGGTACTAATGATTCCCATTTAGCTGTGGCAACCAACAGTGCTGATATTAAATTATATAAATTAGTGACAATGGATTGTCAATTACTCTGTGGTCATACAGATCTTATTTTATCACTTGGAACGACCCCAGCCGATCGACACGTATTAATATCATCAGCCAAAGTACACGAAATTTTTGTTACTAACTAAGAAGTCGGCTAGTGCAACTAAACGGAGATTAATAAATAAATGATTTTAGGATAACAGTGTCCGCGTATGGTATATGAATTCTGAAACGGAAAAAATATCTTGTATAGCATCAGCTGTTAGGCATACAGCTTCAGTTGGTTCAGTTGCTATCTCCAATACATCGGCTAAGTTCTTTGTCTCAGCTAGTCAAGATTCATGCATTAAATTATGGAATTTACCTGAAAAGTTGAATTTCGGTAATTATCAATACAATGCCTATTCAATTTTCAATAATTACTCTTTACGAATCACTCAAAATTTGGTTTCTTTACTTGCAGATGAAAAAGTGACAATGAACGTAACGCATACAGAATTGGCCCATGAAAAAGATATTAATAGCATAGTAGTTTCACCTAATGACAGATTTATTGCTACTGGATCACAAGATAAAACAGCCAAGGTATAATTAGATATTGATCATCACCTTTTGCCACACGTAATGAACAAAACTATGCGTATTTACAATAAAATATTTGCAGTTATGGACAGCGGAGAGCTTACAATTACTAGGAGTGTTACGAGGTCATCGTAGAGGAGTATGGTGTGTTAAGTTTTCCCCAATCGATCAAGTACTACTGACCACATCAGCTGACTGTACAATAAAATTTTGGTCTTTGACAGATTTAAATTGTTTAAAGGTATAATTAACAATTAATAGAACCCTGTAGTAGTAACTTGCATATTTATAATATTATTTCTCTTTGATAGACCTTAGAGGGACACGAATCATCAGTATTAAAGGCAGAATTCTTGTCACGGGGAATGCAATTGATTACTTCCGGCGGAGATGGTCTTTTGAAACTATGGAGTGTAAAAAGCTCTGAATGTATAGCTACTTTGGACGAGCACGATAGCAGAGTATGGGCTTTGACAGTAAATACTAAGGAATCCCACATAATCAGTGGTGGCAGCGATTCATTACTGGTAGTATGGCGAGATGTAACTGAAGAAAAACTAACAAAAGCTGCTGAGGAAAAAGAAGAATTGGCCCTGGAAGTACAGAGATTAGCAAATCTATTAAAAGCTAACAAATTGACAGCAGCTTTGAAATTAGCTTTAAGGCTCGAGAGACCTTTTAAAGTATTAAAGATAATAGATGGTACAATGACATTTTTATCCCCTAATAATTTACCTCTGTACTTTATAATATTAATAACAAAAAAAATGTTCTTTTTATATATCATTAGATATCATAAAAAAGGGCAAAGAAGGGCTGGTAAGCACGATACAGGAATTGAAACCACATGAAAAGGAATCGTTACTCAGATGTGCTGTTACTTGGAATACAAATAGTAGAAACTCTCAAGCGGCTCAGGTAAGTCAAACCTATAGTCACCTGTCAGACATTTGCAACGAACTGATTGATAATAATTTTTAATTTTGCAGTTGATCATGCACACGCTATTAGATGACATCGGTACTGAACAGTTACAATCGTCAGACTTGGGTTCTTCTCTAGAAGCTATGATCCCGTACACTGAGAGACACTTCAAAAGATTAACGCAGTTACTACAGGATCTTCATATACTTGAATATACAATAAATCGTATGAAACCACATAGTCATATAGGACATTAAATTTACTACGCAAGATAAGACAGTTTTAATAAAAGTCATATTGTTATGTCATATCCTCAAGACTTTTCATTCAACCGAGTGCCTTCTGTTAATGTTTCAAGTGTGTACAGTGACAGAAAAGATGTTACGCGAGGAGATAAAAAAAAAAAGTGGCTCTTCTTAATCGCATTAATTATATCATTAATTAATCTAGATTTACTCAACTCTTAAACGGACTACAAGTACCAGAGAGTAGCTTGCCAAATACTCATAAAGTACTTATCGAGGCATATATGTAATCCGTGTACTTTCTTGCAGTGGCGCGAAATCAGATAACTTTCTCGAAATGTAAAACGACGAAATCGACGAATTCGTCACTGTTAAGTCTTTTAACGCGTGGCCGCATGACGACGAAGATTTCAAGAGACATAAAGCCGCGTCAATATTTAAGTATTATCGTCATGAAAGTGGAGCAATAGGCTGTGACTACGAAAAAAAAAATGATGTCTTTCACGTGCAGATAAGTCATTACGAACGAAGGAAAATACATTAATCTTCATCATCTCGAAACGATTGTTCTTGAGAAAAGAACAGCGAAGCCCGAGTGAATTTAACAGAGATAATGGAATATATGCAGCATATACAGTTGTAATTTTTCAGAGGAAAATCGGTCCGATAGCAAGTACGGTTTTTAGAGGCAGAGGATCGTACGTGAATTTCAGCAGTGGATTCGCCAGTTAAAACTAACAATAAGAGTTAGTGCCTCTTGTATGGATTTCAAGTGTATTCGAGTACCTTAATCCTTGAGTATACTGAGAAGGCTGGTGTCTCAAGCCGTTTGTGTGTTCTGCAAGCATACGAGCGAAGTGGGAGCTGGGAGCTGGGAGTTTCGTCGGCTGCCTGGCTTCCAGTAAACTTAGCTGGTTAAGTACCTTCAGCACGGCTTCAAGGAAACATCAGTTTAACTCGGTCCGTTCACTGTCAAGGGAGCTTAGGATGGCTCGAAACGGCAGGATCACCCTGCTGCCAGGGATCATTCTGCTTCTCCTGAGGACACTGCAATTGGATATTGTATACAGTGCTCAAGTGTAAGTTACAATTACGTCTAGTATTTAATAAGAGTATTTATTTTCTATCCTGGCTGTTCCGGACGCCGAATCCCGAAGAATATTTGGAGTTCTTCAATGTACAGCAAGACGAGGTTCCGGTTCGGTGTCACTTTGTGTCTCCCTCTCTCATCCGTACGCTGGCCGATACACTAATTATTAATCCTCATAATTTACTAATTAAAACAAACCTTGAAAGTGTCTTTTGATTTTCTATCCTTATCGCTGTTAACCCAATGACAATTATTTGAATTAACTGATTAATCGCAGCGCATTCGGTAAATCAATTAGCTAAAGTTAATAATCCATTTCGATATATCGAGTCATTCGCGACGAGAAAAGTCGAACTATGCGATTTACGTTCGATGCATCTCGATTGATCTTTATCAATGACGCATCTTCGTCTCTCCTATCAAGACTATTATTGTAGCTAGTTATGAAATGAGCCTTGCGGCTGATTTAAAGTACTTTAAGAATTATTGCTGATTTGTCCTTTTGCGAAAACCGCAAATTACGTTCAATTATATTATGTCAAGAACGGCGCCTTGACTGTCTAATAAACAGCTGACAAACTAGCAGACAGATTATTACACCTTGGGGTATAGCAAGGCGTCGCGACGCGCTAGTTTACTTTGGACTGAAAATTGAAATGGCATTAATATCCAGAAATTCAAACAAATATTTCCCCCCTGAAATATCTTGTATACTCTAGTTTCCTCTATATCCTTGCGCGGCGACTTTCTCGGTTCAATAGAGCATAGCTACCGGCCTTCAATTAACCCTACAATTGTGAACAAGGTTCGTGTTTTTGAACAGGGTCATACGATCGTGTTTTAAACTGAAATAACGCACGTCTAAACGATACGTTCAAATTGATCGAACAGTCCGATAAACGGTGAACAGACTGACGGACATTAACTTGCTTCGTACTTTAAACTACACGTTTCGTGCTGATATAATTAAACGACTGTCATTATGTTACCTAAGATTCAGCTGCGTAAATACTAATCACAATATTGCCTTTGCTCTTTAAATTCGTCTCGACATTCTTGAAAGCGTATTAAGAAATTGTGTGCCACAATGAAGCGAAAGTGACAAATAGCAGTATACAATAATTCATGGAAATCGACAGGAAAAATTGGACTCGCGGAAAAATAAGTCAACGATTAATCACACTGTGTCAATAATAAAAAAAAAAGAAAAAGATGTTAAATCAAAGTATCACGTTAACGAGACACAAGGGACTTTCCGCGGCTCGCGGGTGCAACAACAACGAGTGTCTAAGGAATCACGGGATTGCTACGTAATGTCAGACGGTTGGCTAATACCGTGCAGTCACGCGTAGATATCAATAATTTGTATAAACAATCCGAGCCCTGTAAATTAAACGCATTCAAGATAAAGTCTGTGAAATTTATTAGACATTGTTGGCTTCTCGATTGGCTGAACAAACGGCACGGGGCGGCTTTGTGTTACAGTCGAAAACGTCATCGGCTGTGCGACCTTCTAATAAAAAAAATCGTAATAGCAACGTTGGAAAAACATATATATATATATACTTGACAATCAAAAAGTTTCCTGTATTCGATCCAGAGCAGTTGGGTTATTCGTTGATGGCGATGATATATTGCTTATGCCTTCTAGAGCTTATAAAGTTAGGTAGGTTTCGCAGATATCGCCGCCGCTTAAAAGTCTGCAGCTGAAACAGTTGTCTTTCTAGCATATTTATCACTCGATACACATGCTAAATTAAACAGGTTTGCTAACTCGAACATAACCGTGACGTAGGATGATATTTGTTCGAAAATATACAAAGCGTTAATTCTTTATCGCGTAGATTGACGCATTAGGCCGACATAGAATTTGGGTTAGCCAGTTTTTTTCTGTACACGATTGGATCCATAGAAAATCGCGGCTGATCTCCTCAAATGATTTAACGTTCAAATAGGCTGCATTGCTTGATCACTGTATTTTATTTTACAAATTTAACATGGTATTCACGGACTGTTCGCGCGAGCGTCCTTTAGTTTAACTACGGTTAACTAGTCACATGTGTCATTATGAAGCGGCACACTTATGTCACACGCATCGCCACAATGCAACAATGAAGCATTATCCGAGAAAGACGAGCACTGGAATATTAATTTAGTCATCCACTAAACAAAAGGGTTGCTGGAACAACATAGTAATATTTTGCTTTCGATTTACTCGCACGGGTAAACAGCTTTCTGCATGGAATATCTGTATTCCTGGTGGCACAGGAGCCATTTATTTTCCTCGTCGTCTTCAGTGTTTCACTCTCTGCCGTTGGCTTCCTTGTCAAGCAGTTTCTTATTAAATCTTCATATTTTACAGGCAGGAGAGTTGTCCGGCGATAAGCGTATCCAGTACCATGACGCAGACGGAGCTTCTTCAGGAGTTGACCAATGAATGTCGCTATGACAAGATGGTCAGACCACCAGGTGAAGTGAACGCCAGCAATCCTGTAAAAGTCTTGTCCAGAGCTTATATATACACTATCAAATCAAATATGGCGAGGACATTGGTAATTATAATATCATAGCGTTATGGTTTTGAGGATTGAAACTTCCTCGGTCAGCTTTGTCCACGTTTTCCTTTATGTTTTAGCAATTCGACGTACAGATGATGCTTCAGTTCCGATATCTGGACCCCAGACTCAAATTCTCGGATATTGCACCAAATCATTCTCAAATCTTTGGAGGTCAAGTGGCTCACGATTTAATATGGACACCTATGGTTTATGTGGCGAACGAACGGAGTTCTGTTATCATGGGAAATGGTGTCAAAGACTTACTTATCTCCATTGATCCTTCTGGCATGGTTATTCTTAATACTAGGTTATTTTTCCGTATATCTCCAATTAGGACTGTCCGATGACTTTAAAAATTTTATTTTATCTTTTTTTTTTTATTCCTTCATTTTCAGACTCGAGACCAGTCTCAACTGTGGACTACGCTTAGAGAAATTTCCTTTTGACGTACAAGAGTGCCCTTTGAGCTTTGAAAGCTGTAAGCAATTTTACTAGTAACTGAAAGTTAGACAGTAAAATTTTCGTATTCGCAGGGGGGGGAAGTAGTTTTTGAAAAAATACTGAGTGCACAATCGAAAATAGTTTATGTATTATTATGAGCAATAGTCATTGTAAGGACAGTATCGATTTATTTATTTACACATGAAATTGGACAAGCTCATTTATTTGTGAAAATGGCTCAGCTACCACGGGAATTTAGTTTTAAGATGAAATACGTGTGTTGTATCCCCGTATCTATAGATATAACCTCAATGTATTTCAAATTTCGTTTGATTCCCGTGTGAAAACGTAGCCAATAACAAGGATAGGAACGCTACGAAAACTTATAATAAATCAGTTATTTTTCGGGATTTCTGTATTACCCGTAAGACCCTTTTGCTTTGTATTCTCGAAATATGTCTCGGATAATATTAAAATCCGTGAATAGCGAAAACGCGCACAAATGCATTGAGAAAAATGGAAAATCCGCGAATAACGAAACCGAAAGAGGAAAAAATGAAATTTTACTATATCTGTACCCGTTTAAATAATTATTCACTTTTTATACGCAGGGACATACAACATACACGATATGCAACTTGACTGGGATGAAACTCCAATTATTCTTGCAGACGAGCTACATCTCACAGAATATAGTCTCGTCAGTAGTTGGGTTAACAAATCTGAAGTTTCGTATACGGTTGCTCAGCAGCACTATGGTCACTTTGGTGAGTGCAGAAAGAGTTTCAATTATATTCTAAGAATACTTAAGAAATTTGTCTTTCGAACTTCACACGCTGAACGCATAATATACGTATGTATTACTTTTAGCCGGAAACTTCAGTTCCATCAGTATTACATTCAAACTCTCACGTGAAATGGGCTTCTTCATGATGGACTATTATATACCATCAATCCTGATTGTTGTTATATCTTGGGTATCATTTTGGCTTCATATGGATGCTTGTCCGCCAAGGGTTTTATTGGGTAAGTATATATAAAAACTTTAAGACAATATTAATGTCGCTATATAATAGTTTAACGATAACAATCAATTAATTGTTATCATTTCAGGCACTAATACAATCCTGGCTTTTATGACTCTTGCATCTAAAGTCGAGAATTCATTGCCAAAAGTCTCGTACATAAAGGCCAGTGAAATTTGGTTTCTAGGATGCACATTATTTCTATTCTCAGCTATGGTAGAGTTTGCATTCGTAAATACCATCTATAGGAGGAAGTAAGTGCCGAAGCGAATACCTGCTCAACCAGTAACGATACTGACCAATTTACTGTAACCAAATAAATATTATTTGTTGCAGAAAAAATGTCCCACTGAAAAAAGTAAACAGCAAGTACATTCTCAAGTCAACCCTGACGCCTCGGCTGGCGCGGAAACAATTTCAAAAAAACACAACAGGGCTGGAACGCTCGCGCTCATGGTCTTCGCTCGATAATAGCAACGCCACAGAAACAGACTATACCAGTCAAAATTATTTGACCGTGCACGCAAGTGTCGTTTTTCAATTTTTTTCAAAATTTTTTTTATCTTATTCACGCATTCTCAAAGTCTTATATGTTATCTCTATAACAAGAGACTGACTGTCATCCCTCTTGTAATGCTTATTTCGACACCCTGGCTTACCTTTTTTATGAAATATTTTCATTTGAGAATATTCGAAGTTTATCGTTAAGGTATTTTTTATTCTGTATAACAGAGCTTTCCGAGCACCATCAATATTCCGTCGGTCAAGGTCGACGAAGACAAGGAACAGGACTCTGTGGGTAGCATCATCACTGTGGATAGTACACCACCTCCACCCGCAAAACCATATTCGCGTAGGCCGACTCTAGCGAAATTACATAATTTTACGACGATGAC
Organism: Calameuta pallipes; assembly: GCA_030142375.1. NCBI lineage: Eukaryota > Metazoa > Arthropoda > Insecta > Hymenoptera > Cephidae > Calameuta > Calameuta pallipes. The sequence goes on along the minus strand of JARQSW010000561.1, from coordinate 90,536 downwards.
GCCTCAGGAGATTTCACAATGGATAGACAAGCGCAGCAGGATAGTCTTCCCCGTAGCGTTCCTCATCTTCAATATTCTCTACTGGTCTTTCATCTGGATCTAAAGCATCGACAGTTAATACACATTTTATACATTTCATATAACAAATAAAAGTTGTTTTTTTTTTTACAAAAGAAAATAGTTTATTCCATTCACCTTCACCATTATGATGATGGTGAAACATTGAAAAGCCACAAAACACTTATTAGAGACATGGCACTTCCATATTGTAGACCTTTAGTACGAGCAATGAGCTATCCAATAGGTAAGATACCTAAAACCATGTAAAACAAGTCGACATATTAACATTATAAGCATCGCAAAGCGTCAATATTCGGAAATCGATAAGGAAAGCGATAACAAGTGTTGAAAAGAAGGGAAAACCAATCGAAATAAAAATGATCAAACGAATAATGATTTGGAAATAACCGCAAGAATAAAAATTAAAGAAAATTTCGAATCCCGATAGAATCATAAGATAAGATCCATAGAAATGAAAAGTAGCCGAAAAGTGGGTGAAAGTAGATGGAAAAAAAATTTTGAAATTTCGCATAATCAATAAAGAAAAAAAAAAGCAGAAACCTTATAAAAAAAAAAAAAAATTCGTGATATTTGCAACTAAAATTCCATGCATAATTCGATTTACTAATTATGGAGCAATGTCCATTGTCTACAGTGTAGAGCTCCTCATAGGTTATACGCTTGTCACCGTACGTTATCTTTTTTTTTCCTTCAACGTCGTAAAGGATGGGCAATGGAAGGCAGGAAGACAGCGAATAATGAATGAAGTCAACGTGATTCAAAGACAGCGAGACTTGAACGCAAGATAAGCCAATGTAAGGCGCGTTCTATGATACGTATTTATTATACAAATAAAGTATTTATGTAGAAGAGAGAGAAATTACGTTTTGTCACGCACTCCATTCAATTTCCAGCGCCCCTTTACTTTGCTTGGCGTTATGGATCGTAAGCCGTCAAAACATTCTATTGGCATTGTTACTGTATTTGTGAAACATTTGCGAAAAGAACCTGTATCTGGAACGAATCTGTAAACCTGTTAAAGGTGAGTTTTTTCACAGAAGCATCTTCGGCACAAGTTAACCAATCGATATCTTTCCGATCTGGCTTTCCTTGCATTAATCTCGACACATTCCTTGCGAAGCATCCGAGATGGAAGAAATTCACGTATAATTTTGTCACGGCAAAACTGTCTAAGAAATTTTTACCGGCTTACAAAGCCAATTCGTTCGAATCTTATTCCTTGTTTCGTGAGCCGCAGTGCAAGTTTGGATTCGGATAAGCTGCCGGAACATTTGAATCGATTTTCTATGGATTTACAGAATTATCAGAACCAATGTCAATGAAATAATAATGCTGATCTGTTAAGGTTGATTAAAGTTAAACAAAAAAAAAAAAATTTCTAATTTATATAAGAAGGTCAAAAAGTTCGCCTTCGACGTCAATGAATATTGCAATTTTTTTTCATTTTCAATGACTGTACTTATATTAAATACGACATAATCGAAGCATAGACGGTAACGATACGATATCTGCTAACATATCCTCGGACATCGTGTTATTATAGATTTGATTTTTGAACTGTTATCATAAAATTACTCTACAGGCACAAGGTTTTGGGAATAATATATCCACAAGGTTGAACGCGTAATAAATTAACAGAAAATTGCTCGCAATCGATTTAACGAAATAAAGTACCATTACAAGCCAAAGATCGCGTCAATTTATCTTCTATAAATCTACGGGAAAAAAAAGTATTATTTAATTTCGAAAAAGCTCGTGACCTTGAACATGCGTCCGTTAAAAAAATTCACCATCTACCGCGTTTCTACCTTTACATCAAGCATCTCACGTCTGGAAGACATTTTATAATTATTGAAAGCAAAAGATAAGTGTATCCCTTTTAATTTTTCCAACCTGAATTATCGTCCTTCGTGGAGGTTAAAGTGCAAATGATTCTATCCCGGATCGGAGACCCCAACAGCGTGCGACGGGTTCACGATACAGATCTTGGCTTAGTGGAGCGATTGCGTGCTGATGAATATTCGAAAAACCTGAAGGAAGTGGCGAAGGTCATTCCCTGAACGTCGATATGGTGTCTCAAGGTTTTCACTGCGCACGCAATTTTAAATTTTTAATTCCGCTCGTAAATTTGGCAAAAGTTTAATTTAAATTTAATATAAAAACTATTGACCACTCATTTAACGTAATTAGTTAACCTTGCACCGCAGTTAAATTAATCAGCTGGTGGAGAAAAAAGAAATGAGTGCACTCGGACCGTTTACTCGGTACATAGTCTATGTACTGGAATACCGTATTAATGTATATCTCTAGCGATAACCTGCATAACTGTAAAATCGATCGTCCGCGTTCCTACGCTGGTTTGACCGCTGCGTTTAACGAAGCACAAAATCGATCATTTAACATGCAGCTACGCCTTATTTCGCATAGCTTTTTAAGACCAGTCAGACTTCTTTGTAAGAAACTAGATCGTACAAGGTTCACATTGTCTATATGAATAAATACATATATATAAGTAAAAAATTAAATCTAGTCGTTACACTAATATACTATGCATTTTCGATTAATAAATTTATACATATATGTATAAATCAGAAGTATCAAAAGTTATGAAAAACAAAATTTTTTAACCTCTGAACTATGACTATTTATCTAACCTAGTTTGATGCTTAAGTTCTTGTTACATACGTTATACTTTTTTGAGCAATCAAACAGCTTGACTGTACTTAATTAGGTAGGGAATGTATGAAAGCTCTCCAGCAAGGCTTTAATTGTAGGTTAGAAGTACTGGGTAACACATGTGAGATTAGCGTAGGGTGTTTGCGCGACTTTCAAGAGGGAGAAAAAGCTCCTACCACCCTCAGCACTATGACTCCTGGTTTCAGTTCAGTTGCTTAGTGGCTGTTAACGCCGCACGTGTCAACTTGTGCACGAAGCTGACCACGAGTGTATCAGAGACTATTAAGTTTTGAGCGTGCTTAAAATTAATCAGTTTATCGATTAGAGATTAAAGTATCGACTGAATTGTTGATGGATTCGAGGTCGGTTCGACGTGGTAAAATATTTGGAGAAGAAATAGTGTAGGTCGTTAAATTTTCCTTAACTGCAATACGACTTAGTATCGACCATTGTTACGATATCCAGGGCACGACCTGAAATCAGAAAAGTAGGATTTATACATAAATAAGAACAACCACCTCAATAGAGAAGGTGCTGCTGGGTAAATGTGAATAGCAATGAATATTTGTGCACTGCTGAAAGACGCGTATAAAAATAAATTAGAAATCGGTTGATCGTACAAAAGTAATTGGTGCTTAGATAATTGCTTGAAGTTCGCCAATGAAGTTGTGGAAATTTCCTAAGATTTCTGACAGTGAAAATCATTTCGTGAGATATCTCTTAACTTCCACGTGTCAACCTTGGGTAGCGTCGGGTCACACTTCACCGGTAAAAAATGACGCAGTACAGTAGCGGAAGTGGCAGTAGTGCCAATAGCAATGAACTCGACGATAGAGTTTCACGACCTATCGAGGAGAAGTTAATGGTAAGTCAAGAAGATAATGCCGTGGGTGAAAGGTGGCCACCCTGTAAAAATTTGTTTAATTCTTCGTCGTAATATTGCTGCTCCAACCGAAGTTATATGCCGATGACTATAAGACTGACATTTTGTGTTAACGATTCCTTTTGTATCGTTTGTCGTGAAAAAAAAAAATTAATGAACAAGAGATCGTTGTACTTGCAGAATACAAAAGTTTTCAATACTTTGAGGTTCTTCGGTCACCCTGAAGGCCTTTAATGATATATTCGGGGTGACTGAGCTAGGTGGTCGTACAACACGTTACGTGACCTTGTAATAAATGCGTAGCTGTTTCAAGTCTTTGAAAATGCTGACAGTTAATCATTACCGGTGGTTCCGTTTATAGTTCGTCGGCCGTAGTTTGGCTGTTGGTATCAGTGATAAATGTTGGAGCTTTCGATTTATGTAGATATCGATTTGTAAGAAAGTTTTTTAATATCGATTTTCTATCGTCATTGTTACCTTTCGTCAAGCTTGTGCAACACGAATGCAATTAGTCAACGACTAGGGTGACCAAGTAATTGTCCCAATAGATTCTATTAAAGATTCTATTAACATTTTCAGTGTTTCCCTGAAAGCATTCCTAATGAGGGTAATCGTTGACATTTGAATTTAATGTTATTTCAGGTAGCAGTCCGAATCAGGCCACTTGCTCCAGATGAATCTCCCAGTAGAGCTTTACATGCTGTCAGTAATAAGGTTAGACCTTCACCTAAATATTAATACTGTGAATTCACAATCGGTCTTATCCTTCAAATAGCCTAACTATTTGCGTAATCTTCAGATGGTACTCCTGGAGGATGCTGATACCGAGAAGGTAGATATTCTGAGGCAGAAACGCGGTGTCCCTAAACAGTATCTGTATGACATTGTTTTTGGTGAAGATTCAACGCAGGTACATAATTATGTTGACAACATGAATTCTTAAAGAATAAATACAGAATAGCTGACCATGAAAAAGAATATACGAAAAAGGTTATTTTAACGGTAGATCGATAATCGATTACCAGGGAAGTAAGTAAAATTGATTTCAACGAAAGTAGGAGAATTTTTACACTTCGGTTATCGATTTCTCGTAGCTTCACTCGTCGTGCTTGATACCTTGTTTTTTTTTTTTATTTTTTTTTATAACGAATAAATGAAACATAGGCATCGGGTTAGACTTTAACGCAAGCTCGTGTACACGTTCAGGAGGCTGTCTACGAGGGCACGACGAAGTCTCTAATTCAGGATGTTCTGCACGGCTACAATGCCACCGTATTCGCATATGGTGCTACCGGTGCAGGAAAGACGCATACGATGGTCGGAAGTCCCACGGAGCCAGGGATCATGGTGCGGGCACTGAACGATATATTCCTAGCAGCTGGTGAACTTCCTGACAGTGTAGAATTCACGGTGAGTTTTTTCTTTAACGGGTAAAGCAGTATAGTGTTATTAGAAATGAAACTTTCTGCCTATCTGCACCCTTATCTCAGGTGACCATGTCCTACATGGAAATCTATAATGAAAACATTCGTGACCTACTAAATCCAAGCACCGGGTACCTTGAACTACGGGACGATGCTCGTGGTAGAAATATCCAGGTCGCAGGTCTAACTGAGGTCTCGACCAACTCTACCGAGGAGGTAAAAAAAGTAAAATTAACATGAGCATTACTGTGCTCACGATATATATTGTTAAATATATAGGTGATGCAGCTTCTGCACAAGGGTAACAGAGCCAGGACGGTCGAACCTACTGCTGCGAACAGAACGTCGTCCAGGAGTCATGCTCTTCTTAGTGTGACGGTGAAACAGTCGCAACAGATCCAAGAAGGCGAGCGCATGCGCACTAGACTCAAACGTGCGAGACTCTTCATGATCGACCTTGCTGGTTCTGAACGAGCAAAGCAGACCAAGGTATCCATTGGATCGTAGAAAATTTATCGTCTGGATCAATGCTATTCGTTCTCCTATGCATCTCTGTCAATTTTTATTCCTCCTAGAATCACGGGAAGCGTCTTCAAGAAGGAGCTCACATAAATAGATCCCTGTTGGCTCTTGGAAATTGCATAAACGCACTTTCGGCAGGCGCAAGATACGTTAATTACCGGGACTCTAAACTCACTAGACTCCTGAAAGAAGCGCTCAGTGGAAATTGTCGTACAGTGATGATCGCGCACGTATCCCCAGCAGGCGTCCACAAGGATGAGAGTAGGAACACCTTGATTTACGCCGATCGGGCCAACAAGATTTCAAATAAGGTTGAGAGAAACATTTTCGATGTGAATTATCACGTTTCGCAGTATAGAAACATAATAAGCGACCTAAAGAATGAGATTTCGAGGTTGCGCAATAAAATGACAGACGAGCGTCCTCGTTTCAATGAAACCTTCGTTGACGGAAGTAACAATCTGAAGAGCTTGCGCGAGAAGATCGTATCTACTTTCAGAGAACAGATGAGGCTGAGGTGAGCCAAAAAGAGTTTACGACTCGAGAATCGAAATTTCTTAACTACGCACTTACCTAACTATATAATTCTCGACAGACGGAAACTCATGGAATTGGACAGTCATCTGCTGGGACTAAACATGGCTGCCGAGCAACAACACTCTATAATATCTCAATGGGAATCAAGCAATAATAAACTGTATAAAGGAAGTCGCGAGTCTATGGGACGACGTCCAGGAACAGAGAACGTTGAGGAGTTCGACGACAGAGGTAAGGAGGGGCATACCATAACCTTAAAAAATCCACTTTACTCTTTAATAAAGAAAACGCAGATCTCATTGACGAGGTCGAGGAAGACGCAGCGATGCAGCAAGCTTGGGCTGAGCTTGCGGAGATCAACCGGGAGCAAGAAAGATACACGGAATTAAGAGCCAGTGCGGAACGTGAATTAGAGGCATGTCGACAACGTAGCGCTGCTCTTGAGGACGTAAGTCAAAGGATACAGTTAAAATAATATACATATAATTATTTAAACAATTAAATATTAAAGGAATTACCTTCGCGTATTAACTCGGACGAGGAGCGTGAGTTACTAGCACTGATGCTGCGGGTCCATGAACTCGAAGCAGATAAAATGATGCTGCAGAGCGAACGTCTCGTTAAACAGCACGAACTAAGGCGTCGTGAACTTCTGATACTCCGTTATGACAGACAGCGTCAGATATCTGACGAAATTATCACAAGACAAAGACAAATAATGGAAGGTAAATGTGATCGTTCGACTGCGTCATATTTAGAGATTTTAAATTAAAATTATATAACTAGACGGGCGACTAATACTTCCGGCGGACCTACAAGACCTGTACTCCATGTATCAGAGAGAAATTCATGCGGCTGCTTATACGGACAGCAATCTAATTGATATATCAAGTTCGGGCTACAACTATTCCTCCGGTTCTGGTTTTATCAGGAAGCTGCCGCCTATTTCCAATAGATTCCCTTATGAAAATCTCACTAACGATTTTAGGATGACAAGTAGGTAAGATAATATATTATAAGATATCTCTAAGCACAGATAGCTCGTGTACGATAAGTAACAACGTTAAATGCCAGTCTAAAGATTTTTGTAGATATTTAAAATACCAAAAGATCTGCTTAGGTAGATCGATGAGTTATTGATTCGATCGGACAGTTCCACAGAATCGGATTGGGAACAATCGCCTCTACCGCCGATCCCGGAACCGGCAGACGTAGAACAAGTAATGGGTCCCGCAGTACATCCACTAGTATCTCCCGCAGTTTTATTCCCACCTATATCGGCCGTTACTAGAAAGATACCGCAAGTATCGCGATAATAACGCAATATCTGTATTATTATATTATAGATTACGACGAAAATGTTATTGTTCTAGGCGAGACAAGAATCTTCGACGTATATCAAGCGACGGCAGTATGTCATCCGGTAGAGAATTTCATGCCAACGATACCTGAATGCTCATTTTTTTTTTTTAAATTCAGGACGAGAAATAAATAAATAAAAAAGAGAAACACGTAACGCCAAAATGACTGTAGCGCAAATTAAAGTCTACTTCTAGTATGGTTGAAGCTTGCGAGGATATACAATGGATACTGGACACACGCTTATTTAACAGAATCGATTAGTGTTCTATGTAAATATCGATATTCGACGAGAGATCGAATAATAAAGGCGGTTTCAAACTAACGACGATTTACGACTTTCGCGACGTCTTTGACGAGCTGATTGCACTGACATCCGCGCCGTTGGCGGCGAAACCTTTTTATTCTCTTGAGGATCCTTCAGCTCTTGAGACTCGACGGGGATCTTCTTTTTCGCATCGTCAAATTCCAAACTCGAGGAGACATTGCGACTGCGAACGTTATTTCCCAGGTAACTGCGAGTACGACGTCGTTCTCGTGGCGTCGCGATCCGCTCGAGGATTTCATTCGCGTCTTCGGTCACTGAGCTCAGCTTTATCGTGTCTGAACTTCGTGTCAATTTCTTATTAATAAAGTGGGACACGTCAATCGATTCCGTTGGTGCAAAATTCTGTTCTACTAAAATTTCTTTTAACTCATCCGTCGCCTCGTGAGTATCCTAGAAAATAGCCGCAGTTGTCAAAGCATTAAATATTTATTAAGAGTAATATGCTAAAAAAAAAAGGATAAAACGTTCTGTAAATATTTTTCGCTTTCTAGCTGAGACACGGACAAATTTTAATGGAGTTACTTGAGCTTCCGCAGCTGTCACTTGCGATATTTCCGTTTGTGAAATTGATACGTCCGCCATTTCCGACGCAGTTTCATCCTCCGTCTTTGACTTATAAGTTTCTTCGTCGTCGCTCGTCGAAGCGTGCATCTTCGGATCTATATAATGCGTTGTACTTAAAACCTGCCAATATTTTAACCGGTTGTCCCATTCTCTCTTTCTGTCCTTCCAGTATTGTAAGCTTTGACCGTATATTAAAGTTCTTCTACAGGTCAACCAATGGCCACACAACTAGGAAAACAAAATATTATTAAAACAACCCACACGACGTCCAATGTTCGTTCGACATCCACAGGAAGTCTACATATGTCTGTGTATAGTCTGCGAACGTCTTGTAAGACGTTCTAAGGACTTTCTTAAGATTATTGTGCTGTACGGATGAACCCAAGATATAAATATACATTTTAATTACCATTCGTACTGTGGGACCTCTCTGTTGGCTCATTCTTATTGTTTCTCTTCTATTTCCTTTATGTTCGGCGTTCAGAATATCTGGATTTTTTGACGCGGTCGCCATTGCTCCTGAAAGCATTGTATCCGCCCTCTTCGTGTTTTCGTTTGGATATGCATTATCAGTAATTTTCTCGTAATCTTCTTCATCGTCTAATGCATTTAACCTATCGTCTTTAAGGAATTCCTCCATTTTTAATGACATTTCCACTAGGATACTCGTGAAATATTTAGTAAACACTTCGAGACTCGCATCGTCCGTTGATAACGAAAATGTCTTGCATAGGTATTGAATCAGACAAGTTCCGAAATTCTTAATAAAGAAACATATGTACGAACAGTGTGGATATGGAAAAGTAAATAATTAAAAGATATAAAAATTACCAAAAAACCTACCAACATATCTTGACGACGAAGACCCATATCCTTATGCACCATTGCTATGTATCCAACTAGCTGATCCAATTGCTTTGGCTTGCTGTGATAATCCAATACCAGGTAGCCTATTGTCTCCATGATAACTGTAAATTTCGCGATATTCGGACCATCGATATTTAGTGGGACCTGGGGCACTGTCATAAAATATTTGGTGTATGCAGGATAGAACTTGCAGAATCTGAAACTCAGGAAATCCTTGGATTCGTGGAGGACTTAAGAAATGGCGGCATTCTGTGGCCGGACTTTTATTCGTACTCCACAAAGAAGGAACTTCCATGGAACTGAGGATTGTTCTCCACGCCGCACCAGACTTTTTTAAGAAGAGCTTGCTCGTCGGGGGTGACCTTATAGTAGTTTACAGATCGACGATTCTGGGACGGGATGATAATCAGTTTATTTCCCATCCTGAGAATTCAACAGTAAAAGGAACAAATTTCATATCAAGTTATTTGATTCACTTCACTCGCCATTACTGGATTTTTAACGAGTTGGACTGCTTAGCATTGATAATGTTTCTAAACTTATTGCGAGTGTTGCAGTTATCGTTACGTTTTTGTTAGATACACGACGAAAAAAGGGACGAAAACATTTACAGCACTTTCAGTAAATCGTGAAATATGCTCATAATTTGATATTAAAATAAAGCAACATTTATATTAAAAAACGCTATATTTTAATAAATACATAAAAGTATGACAAATAAATATAATATTGCTGACGCCTGTTTTTTTTTTTTTTGTAGTAAAATTATAATCATTGAAAATAATGGTTCGTTTGATCATACAAATTTTGAGTTTGAAATTCGATTTACTGGCCAGTTAGAATTAATTAATAATCAATAACTTGTTAAATACTTTTCGCAGCACTAACCGCACCAGACATCACTGACATTTTTATACCCTGGTTACTAATTTCCCCATCTCCTATTGATAATTGTATTATGCCCTTTTATGCGATTTACAGAATTTATTGAAAAAAAATAAAGAATTGGTTACCGTTGGCTTGAAGCAAACTCTACGATAAATGATACTTTTCTATTAAAGGCAATCAAGAACATAACTTTTCCTTTGTGTGTCATCAATGACGAACATTTTGGGTATGAATAATCTAGGCAGTGCTCAAAGTTAATTTTACGAAAGGTTAGCACCACCAGGGGCAAAGAGTTTTATTTGACGGTCCATTAATTTGTACAAGTAAGTAGTTTTTTCAGCCCAATGATATTTTTTTCTAATAGAGCTTATCTTCCAGCGTACATTCATTTTTCCAGATATGTCACTGGCATGACCGGTACTTAATGATTCCACTGTAACAATTAGATCAGCCATGTGTTTTATACCAATAGCTATCATATCAGGTTGGCAGGTGTCAGGATCAGCTTTGTAGGTATGGGTCATGATACAGACAGAAATTGTTGGTTCGAATTGCATTAAAGACCTCAAATACCTTACATAATACCACACATCCCTAAGACTTAATCTCATATCAAACATATGACTCAGATCATCAATGATTATGACAATAGAATCCCTAGATTGCAACATTTCATAACATTTATTTTTCAATGGTGTGTATAGCTGGTGTACAAGAGTTGTATCCAGTTTCATGATGTCAGGATATCCAGTATCATCGGATGACTTTTGTTGAGGAGAACTCAGATCCACATTGGCTGCATCCACTGAATCATGACCCAGATCCTCTACATTGGTAGCAGCTATCTTCATAGGTTCAACGACCGTCACCTGTCCCCTTTCTTTTAATACATTCAAGTTGTAACCCATCTTCATTCCTACATTGTGATAATGACCAAAAGTATTGTGAAAGAGTACAAGACATATTCCATGTCCTTTTTCCAAAGCTCCAGATAGTACTGAATTTACTATGAAATTGGCATCGCTGCCATGTTGCTCCTCGATCAAAATCATCTTTCCACACATGTCAACTCTATCAATTCCCAGGGCACTGCAAACCGAATCAGTCATGATAAAAGATTCTGAAACGATAAAGCATTTTACTGTTACAAACGATTCCGCAGGGTATTAAATATTTAATTACAAAAAAATACACGAAAACGTTAATTGTGAATTGATTATATCTAGAACACTATTTCAATGAACATTTCAATAACGATAGACTATTTATTTGGTGACACTGACAGAATAACCTAGAAAAACATGCAGTAATACAAAATTACTATATTACTTTAAATGAACACTGCTTCGGTGAATTCTACAAATTACTATCTTCTTTCAGACATGCACCGACTCAATTCTCCAAAAAAGATGTATCGAATATATAAAAAATTTCTCAAATTGTCACGTGTAAACTAGTATCATCGGTCGGTCGCAATTTGGTTTATACAGAAATCCGGTAGGGTCACACTTGCATTAGTCCCCAGGGTAAAACTGCAGTATACGACTCCGAACTGAAGTTGGCTGCTAGTGATTTAAATTGTAACGTTCCAAGCTCTGCTATTGCACGCCGACGCGCCACCTGAACGAGAACTTCGAACTAGTTCCACGTTTTTGATTGGTCGAATGAATTCGAGTGTTCCTCGATATCCACGATTTTATTTCGTTTTTTGTTTCGGCTCAAACTTCCAAGGAGTGATTTGTCCGACCGCAGAATACTCTTCTGAACAAGAGAGTTTTATCATCCACGGAAATACAGGTTTTCAAACTGACACGCAATTTTTGCGCAATTGATGCGCAAAAGATATACCACAGGTATTAAGTGTACCGACTTGGGCCTTAAATAAGAAAAAAAAAAAACACTCGTCTTCTTCGGAGGACCCAAATCCAAAAAGGGAAGGAAGAGGAATAATCTATATTATTTATTAACCAAACTAAAACCTATAAACTAAATGAAATCTATCTATAACTTCGTCCACTATTGTCCACTGTTCCCACCTAGCTTCGCGATTACCCACGTAGTCCCACAAATCTTTTGATATCCTATAGAAGTGTACATCTTTTCCGATGGTGTATTTCCCACAACAATACTAAGTACAGAATCGAATCCCTGTTTCCCCAAGCACTTGGCCACAGCTAATGAAACTAATTTCCCATATCCACGACGCGTATAACCTTTCCGGGTTTGTACCGCTGCCAAACCATGAAAATCGTTTATCAAAGCCCAGGAAACGAGAGTGTCATCCTCTTTCAGAAAAAGACCAAGACACTCATCATTGAGTATCACAAGATTCTTCAGATAATTCAAGGTCAACTCTGGATTTCTTTCGTCACGATGAGGCCACAGACTATGGATGTAGGCGACGTCAGATTCCTTTATCGGTCGCAGATAACATTCCTCAGGAACTCTGTATTTGAAAAAATTATTTTTTATAAATTAGTTCAAATTCCACGTCGATGTTACTTACCGAATTTCTTCTGCAGCAGCATCCTTGGCGCTCTTGTAATAATAAGTTCCTACAACCTTTTCTAATATTTCCGCTCCTGATTCTTTTAGATCCGACAGAGCACCAATCAGATACGGTAGTACATCGTCCAAAACGAATGCAAAATATATTGTCTTGCCAAATTCTATTCGACGAGTTTCCCTGAGAGCTTTGCGCAAAATTTCGCCTTGGGACTTGAATGCAAATGCCACGACGATATAGATGGAATTCTGAAATACAAAAATATATATAGCATGATGCATTTATTAAAATTTTTTTATGCATTTTATATTAAACTCAAAAACTCACATGGAGTGTCCCAACAAATGTACCGCTTTTGTATTTTCCCTGAGGACAGTAAATTTGCAGATTCACTTCTGGGTCCTTAGTCTTCCAGATAATCGCATTCCCGATCCAATTACAGTACTGAAAATAACGTAAAGCTTTACAATTATATTTCTTTTACGCGATATAGCAAGTCACTGAACTTACAGATGTATATGCGGGAGATTCTACTTTAATAATATCTCGAAGAAGAGGCCATTCCTCCAGAGGAAGAGGCTCCAAGATGTCAGACATGACTGTTACTAATTGAAAATAAAGTGCATACGTTCACTGTCCTCCTCATGGAGATTGCGAATCTTTTACTCTTTATATAGTGGATGGAGATTGCAATATGTCTCCTACGTATACAGAACGTTTCAACCAAAAGCAGTAAACATAAAGGTAGAATTCGATTGGTACAAGAATAAATAAAGTTCTTCCTTTACCTACACTTTAACACGCTCGTGTCTAATTTACGACTTTTTAAGATTCTTCGAGTCTGATTTATAACATCTCATCTCGATACTCTTTACCGACTGGTGAATGCACCAAAGATAGCAGCCTGTTGTCTTTGGTGCACCACAATCTCCGTGAGCAGTAAATGAAGCACGAGTGTGTCTAAAAGAAAAACATTTACTTTAATCCAGTCAGCAAAACATATCTAGAGCGTATTTTAAACTGGCCGAGACGATTCTAACGTACACACATGTATCTTACTGAGCAAATATGTTTGTTCACATTTATTTAACTTTTTATTTATAACAAAAAATACACATCATGGCGTCTCCACAGCTTTGTCCTAGCAGTCTACTCGTTGGGATACTGAGGGATCTGACCAGATCTGACCAATGAGAAGTGAAAATGTCAGGAGTTTCTAACTCGTACGACTAATTGGACAAAACCGTGAAGAAACCGTTGACAACAGCACAGCAATGTAATAACTGGCACGAGGCTTTACAAGGAAATTATAATGTATGAATTTCTCTAAGTATTAACAAAGATAGAATAAGTTAATCAAGACACGTTTTTCTTATTCTTAACTGGTACTCTTAACTCTGCACCAGGTGGTCGATAATTTCCTGTGAACGGCAGGTTGTTGATAGCCACTTGTCTGTAATACTGTTGAATTCTTCTCTCAGGACTGAAGGACGATGGCGCGTCGTGGTAGACTGAAAGTTATATCCAATTGAATAACAGTGATCTAATATACTCAAATATATATATGTACGTATACATGTGAGCTCTAACCAAATACGTGTATTATTATAAATAGCCATAGACCAAGAGCTACTTGAACCATTGTCGCTGCTAGAATAAATTTCCATTCTCCCATAGGAGCTTCAAGCTCTGCGAAAGTCTGACAGAAACTTGCTCTGTAAAGACACTTTTTCTCGTCGATGCTCAACTTACGCCAGTCGCCGCGTTCCTTTTCGCGAAGTGCCTAAATTTCAATGGTTTAATAAAGGGCCAATGAAATTTTGTAAAAATTTCAAAAATAATTTATGTTCTCCTCTAGGTACCATTAGCTCGGGAGTCGAACGACGAAATCGTATAGCAGGAAATGGAAAATCAACTCTGTCTTTATAGCTGTATGTTCCATTTATTCCAAAGCCAACCACTTCTCTGTTGCCAATTCTAGACGTTCCATATATTCCGACTTTCTGAATGCTCGTCCATGGCTGAGAAACTCGACGGCAGAGCAACGTTGATATGCGTCTTGAATAATTTTGCATGCTGACCTTCTTCTCTTGATTCAGACTAAAGGCTTTTTTCAAATGGAACTTTGTAGACTTTGCATTTTACAGGAGCATTCGGATAAATATTCCTCTCTTCTGACCATTGACAGGATTTTTTGTAGCATGTAAAACATAAGAACGATTACGAGCATTCCATTGTTTTTTATATTTAAATGTAACTTTTTAATATCTACTCCGTTGTGATCTTTCATGATTTTGACTTGAAGAGTCTATAGAAATATAATGATAATTAGGCCTAATCGTGATGTAGTTGTTCACCTATGTTTGATTCGGAGAATCATGAATTATCTTCTACGACCAAAGAATCATTTTATTCCTTTCCTTATGGCTGCTTCCTCCAGTGGCGGCGACATGTGCATCGGTAACTGGGTCGAGGATCAGTTAGGAGCAATGTGGATGCTGGAGATGAAATAGGATATATGTAAAAATGTGAAGACCAAAATACCTGTAATAAAAATTAACCCTTTTGGGTCATAATTAGTAGTTATAGTTTATGCTACTCAATAGCGTATGCGTGTCAAGATGCACATTGTCACAGAGACGAGGAGAGATGAATAGGGAGACAGAGATGAGTAGGGAGATGCGCAACGCTACGGTTTCAGGCGATAAATCGTAGCGGCGAGTCCAGGAGTAGGATTTTGTTATCATCGCTTCCGTCGATAATGCATATCCCGTCGTAGCCGAGTTGAACGTGATCACGAACTTGGCTTGGCCGGCAGAGGACCGTCGGGAAGTTAGCGTGGGAAAATAAAAATTTATGTTTATATGCCTCAATATGTATTTTCACCACTCTTTCTCACCCACCTGCAATGATAACCTCAACTTATTATACGTCATATTTTTGGACTTTTTAAGGGCTGTCGAATGCGCCTGGTCCCAACTAAATCGGACCACTCCTT
>JARQSW010000561.1:10483-74803 GCA_030142375.1 Calameuta pallipes | reverse complement strand
AAAAAACTATTCTTAAAAATCTTCTTATTTTCTGCAAAGGTATCACCTGCTTCTCGGTTGTACCACCATTTTTTGAACACCCTGTATATGTAGTGTTTACTTGTAAACAGGTACTTATTACTTGGATAATGTTAGCCTGTCTGACTGAATTACAAATTTCAATTTCTCACAATACAAACTTCGCGCTTGATTCAGTAAATTGTATAGATTTAATAGAAATTCCAAGTCAACTACCTTTAAAAAGTTTGCCTTGTGTGCCTACACTCATAATTATTTTACAAATTTCGAAGTCTTTCCTATTTATTAATGGTATAGGTACAATTTGGGTGTAGTGTAAGATTTATACTGTCAATAAAAGCGTAAGCGTGTTTTGTTATTTTACTAAACTGCTCCATTGCATCTTCTTTTGCACATGTAGATTGCATGTTATCTCCGTGTTGCATTAAATCATCAATATGCGGCGTCTTATTCTGAGTTGTGGAACCTGTTACAACACATCGCCAAATATTGTGTTCATCCGTCGACTCTTTCTTAATATAAATATAATACAGAAATTTGGATTCTTTGTAATTTCATTATTTTTGTACCAAGTAAATGTTGAATCACAAGCATCAGTACATGATGATATAATGCCCCAATCAAATTTTCCATACGATATTCCATTTAATTTATTAATATCATATAGAATTAATTGGGCCAGTATAAATAGATAGATCATGTTCTTCAATAAAAACATTCGATATGTTAGGAAATAGTTCTTTGCATATTCCTTTTTTATCTAGCCCAGTTATTAGTAGAATTCCATTATACTTTGAAGTTTTGATTACATATATGATAAACGAGTCTAACATTTGTGGTTTTTGTGGATGCCTTATAAATTGGCGTTAAATGATTTGAGCAAGAGTTTGAAATATTCAACGTATCATTTGCCAAATTGTTATCTTTTAAAGATGAGACCTGTGATTTCTTGCACTCTGTACTCACAAAATTTTTGTTTTGTAGTGTTGAGAGTGATGAATCTCTACCACTCTATGTCCAATAAACAAATATAAATTCAATTTGTAAGGCATAATATTATGATGACAACAATATTTCCATAAGTCACATACAGTTCCATCAATCTCTAACTTTTCAATTATAGTTCCAGTGAAGAATTCCAGTCTATTGATTTTAAAATCATGTCAGCTTGTCCTCCCTTGCTCAAAAATTCATCGCTTACTAATTTAATAACTGTAACATAGTATTTAACAGTAGGATTCAATTTGAACTCCTATATTCCACCAGCTTGCTTCTTCATTTGACTATACCATCCTTCTGATGTTTTTCATAACCAGCCAACATGTAGTATTTGATATTTGGGTATTTTGTACGAATTTGCAATCAGCGAATAGTGCTGTAAAAGTAAAATGAAATCTAGAAATGCATTTATAATAAATAACAAGTACTAAATAAAATTTAATATTGTTAACCTTTTTCACCTCTGATGAGGACTTAGAGGGAGATTACACTATAGAAGAGGAGCATAAACAGTTAGTGGAGCTATCGCATAGCAATGAATATATTTCCTTGATGCATGTTTCTTTCTTCAATTCCTTTTGAATTAGAGCATTTGTATTGTTTATATGAACTTCATATACTTTATTTTCTGATTAAAAACTTTTGGGAAATATTGTTTCAATGTCTTTAGAATGATTGTTCCATTATTTGAGAGAGGCAGGGCAATTTCTCTATTTAAGTGACAAATAATTACATTTGTGATCTAAAAACAATATATAAAATATTGTAGTAATTGTACTCTTATATTACATGATCAATAATAGACTTCGTCAATTTACTTTTGAAAAAGTATATAAATTTAATGAAAAAATTTTATATTTGTAACTTAAATCATACCTTTCTTGTATTGAAATTCATACTAAACCAATGACATTATATGATAATTTTTTCTTCTTTAAATGACAGTCACCTTGGAGATCTGAAATAAAAATCACAATTATAATCATTATTACTTAATAAATAAATAAATTAAAGCATTAATATTGATCAGCTAAGGTCCGATAATTAAGGTTATACTTATAATTAAGCCTTTTATTTTTACATTATCACCAATAGACTTCATGAATTTACTCTTATACTGACAAATAAATTAAGTAAGAAAAATTGATATATTTAAATTTATTTATATCTTTTATTAAACTAAAATAAGCGTAAATGTTGATGCATGCAATGTGCGTGCTCATGATTAAAACTGTTTGATTCAAGAATATGACGCTTTTCCCGCGTTTATCACATAATAATAATTTCCGAGTCAGACCTTAGGTACGAAACCGCCGATATATAATACAATAGGTTTGTTCTCGTTGTCTACCGACACCAACCGACACTTTCTACACTTTACAAAAAGCGCAAATTCTTAATGGATGATATTTTAAAGTAACCAATGAGAACTTGCCCTTTTTGAAAAGTGCAGAAAGTGTAGGTAACAAGAAGAACGAACCTAGTGATAGTAGAATAGCTAAGAACACGTGGCCATCAGCTGATAATAGACTTGTGGCTTGGAAGGCAAGTTAAGTGGTGTGAGTGTCCCATATACATCCATGTAGAAGCTCCGACGACCGGGTGGAAGTGGTGATTTGGTGAGGTGGTGGACAATCGGTGGTGGCTGGACAAAATTTCATAGCTGCTAGCTTTTAACTTTTGTAAAAGGTGTCAATCAGCCAGTCCTCTCTGTAAAGTCGTGGACTCAACTGGATTTGACGTCCCGCGTATACTAGGCTACCCCTACGTCCTACTGCTAGGATCATCAACCAATTCAATTTAATTATCAGGCAGTACTGATAATGAGTGTAAAGTATTAGTTTAATCAGTTATTTAACAGTACTTATTGTCATTCACGTTATGGCAATTAACAGCAGCTTTAATTAATAAGATAAATTTGTAACTATGAGAGTCTTTAATGCTGTTCAACTTTCAACTGTTCAATTTTCAGTATGATACTAATTTTCATTGATCAGAGACGTTCGACTTATGTTTATTGAAAAGAATATACTAACAGTCATGTCCGTTGATTTATAAACATTTTTTGCAAGCCTTTTAATTTTTGTACCTTGGAACCAAGGTGACTTGTAACAATGGAAGATTTTGCCCCATTTTATTGTTTACTGTTCCAGAAGTCACGCATTGTTAATATAAATGTAATTAATGTGTGATGTCATAATGACACGATGAGTAATTCTTTTTTATTCTAATAGATAACAGTATAACAATTGTTAAAGAATTTCAAGCAAGAAAAAGAATGACTGAAGCCAGTAAGAAAGTTTCCCGCTGGTATTTTGGAGGTCTGGCTTCTGCAGGTGCTGCCTGCATTACGCATCCTTTAGATTTGCTAAAGGTAATAGTTTAAAAATCTTTAAAATATTGATACTATTCATACAGGTTTTATGTGCCTATCTAACAAAGTTATTAATATGTTAGATATATGTTGAAATATATATTTTTTAATGTGATTAATTTATTTAAAATGCTTCTAACTTAAATTTATCTTTTAATCATAAAAGTCTGTCTATGAGCTCCAAATAAGTTAGAATCCCACTATTCCAAGAGTACGAACTTGGTTTTATAAATAGAATTATTAAAATACTCTCCTCTCGTGGCATGATTTATGTAATTTGTATTATATAATCTTGAAGGGAACCACCTATATTCATAGAGTTTCAATATTACATAAATCTTTTTTTATTTTTTGAATGTATCACTCAAGGACATTTTTTTAAGGATAATGAATATTTTTAATGATATATGTACAAATCCAATATCCAGGTGCATCTCCAAACTCAGCAGGAAGGAAAGACTTCGATAAGTAAACTTACACTGCATATAATTAAGAAACAAGGAGTTCTGGCACTTTACAGCGGACTCACTGCTTCCCTACTACGTCAGCTGACGTATTCCACAACTAGATTTGGTTTTTATGAGGTAAATAAAACATGCATGATATATGGTCAAATCTAAAGTTTCAGTTTGTTCCATAAGTTATATATTACTTAACATACATATAACTCAATATGTGAAGGTCACTTCTCTTTGCACATTGATTAGGTGGGAAAACAAACATTGGAAACACCTGGCTCACCTCTACCATTTTATAAGAAATTATTACTAGCTGGTATGTCTGGTGCCGCTGGCGGTATCGTGGGCACACCAGCTGACCTGATTAATGTGCGTATGCAAAATGATGTAAAGCTCTCACCAAACTTCAGGCGGAAGTATGAAAAGATATGATACTTATTCTCCATATTATTATTAGGAATTGTACTAAATATTCTATGTGATTGTACAGTTATAAGCACGCACTGGATGGTTTATTGCGAGTTTGGAAAGAGGAAGGATTTATTAGACTTTTTAATGGCTGCTCGACAGCTACCAGCAGGGCAACTCTCATGACCATAGGACAACTCAGCTTTTATGATCAAATCAAAATAATATTACTACAGACTGGCATGTTTCAAGATAACCTTACTACTCATTTTCTGTCCAGTTTATCCGCTGTGAGTTTACAAGCATGCTTAGTAATTTAATACTTTCCTAATTTCAGTAAAAATACAAGAATTTTAATTTGGTTTATCAGGGTGCAGTGGCAACGACTTTGACACAACCTCTGGACGTGCTAAAGACCCGAGCTATGAATGCCAAACCGGGAGAGTTCAAGGTAAATTAAGATAAACGTCAAAATATTCAATGCACAAAATATTGAATGGATTTTTATTTATTAACAGAGCATGATGCATCTTGTCATGTACACAGCCAAGCTAGGACCATTAGGATTCTTTAAGGTATGTTAATTCATAATATGACATTACCCACAAAGCATTTTCATGTAATTATCGGTTATGTTTCAGGGTTATGTTCCTGCATTTGTTCGACTAGCACCGCATACTATCCTGACCTTTGTTTTCCTAGAACAACTTAGAAGTAACTTCGGCTTCATCCCGGAACATCTAGTTCCGTAAAAGTTAGATTAAATAGAGGCAGGCGTCCGTCGTGGTCCAGCGGTATGCCAATTACACTAATTAGCACAAATTGAATTACGTCAACTAATAAGTATACGTGTGCGTCCCACAGTACGTCTATTGACGTGCATACAATTTATTTGTGTACTGTCAAAATACGCATGCGCGATTCTTTATATGATTCTATTATTGCCGTATTTAAAATTACTTCAGTCCAGTACAACACTCTTTTAATAATCATTAATATTTCACTCAAAAGTACCTTCATGGAACGAATTCCAGCCGATGCATTCCACACAAATATTTTTGACATGTATATGCTGGCGTATATTTATATATAAATATATATATATATATATACCTCCATTAAGAATGGAATCTTGTGCGCGCAAAAACTCCATTAATTGGAGCTTATCTTTTCGATGGATCATTGATTATATCGATGAGTACAATTATATTAATTAGATATACGAAACTAGATGTCTTTAAAAATAGTAATCATATGTCTACCTCAATGGGTCGGAATATAATATTTTATTTTTTCGCCAATGTCTTTCCTGATGGAATTAACGACACGTAAGCCCGTATTCAAAACTCGCTCTTAAATTCATTAACACAGTTGCTTTTAGTTAAAAGTTATTAACAAATCATTTAAAGGCACTAAAAGCGAGTTCTAAATACGGGCTTCAGAAAACTCGTACTAACGGTAGATAGTAACAAACTGTAATTTATGACTGCTTATAAGGAAAAGGGATCGATAACCAATCAGTAAATGGTTGTGAATTGATAGATAGGAAAGCGAATTAATATGATCACAAAGTCATAAACTGTAGATGCAATTATGGGATTGAGTAATATTATTGGTCATTTAAGCTTCCAGTGAGAATAACTTTACTCTTATGTTACTTGTATGTCAAAGCCTACATTTATTGTAAGGAACAATAATATTAAGATCATTGTAAGTGACCCATCTAAGGTTGAGTCAATGTTTATAGAATTTTCTCGTTGATCGAAAAGATTTGTATAATTGTTTATTTTATGAAATATACTGCTATCTTATTGTTATGTAGATAATTCAATTGGCAAGTAACCTAATAGAATATCCTGAGAAAGTTTATACGATTTTACTTACAAGGCATCCATACAAATTTTGTTCTAGTAAATTTAAGAAGATCCCTATTGGTACATACTTTTTCATCTTCACCATAAATGTTTTTTGTTGTTATCATTGATATAGGAGACAATTTGGACATGTACTGTACAGCTGGTGTGAGATTGGCAAATGTTAAGAAATTCACAAGACCTGGTGGAATTTGGCAACTGGAAAACATGTCGCAGTATTTTAGCCTGGTTTTACAAAAGTAATCGCTACTTGCTATTATTACAGTATTGCCAGTTATGCAGGCATAAACTATCATACGAAACAGGTCTTCTGTATTGTCGCTAATTACAACGATTACACCTTTCGGGTCACGTCTTACTAATAAATTAACTGTACCATCCTTAAGGAAGAAAGTTGAGGTCTCACATACAGATGGATCATTGGACCATCTTATTATAGAGTCTGCGAGGCTGGGATTTCTGAAATAGTATAAGAATATCCTGCTTCTACCTATTTGTCCTGATAATCATTATGATTTTATTGATGCAATATTAAGGAGACTCACCCTGTGGATGCTATCCTGTCAGCTAGATATTGGAAGACATTTTTCCTCTTACTGAGAGGTGTTTTGGACCATGTTTGAAAGGCTCGAGCAGCAGAGATGACACAGTCCTCTATGTCTTTTCTAGAGATATTCATTTAATAGGAGCAAATTGAAAAGTGGAGAAGTTTGTCAAGATTAGATAAAAGGTATACGATTACATACTCTGTTGCATTAGCTATTAATATATCTGTCTCTCCAGTCCAGTACTCCTGTTTTACTGGTTTTTTCCATTGGCCATCATAAAATAGGTGAAACTTTTTAACCAACTCAGACACTCCATCTGGTATAATCCTTGTCAAATTGCATGATTCTGGAACGGCATAGTCTACTGTTATAGAAGTGTTGATAATGTTTAAAAGAAATGCATCTAATATTGACGATGTATTAATCCAAACAATAAATGTCTAGAAATAAAATGTAGCTTGATGTAATTACAAATCATTAGGGGCTACATGCAAGTACAAAGATAATGGATGAGAAATACATACATTTAAGGCAGCAGCTACATTTTGAGTACTGTTAATATTCTCTGACCATATAGAAGCTCCATATTCTTTGGAGGTCTCTAGATTTACTGCACGAATAACCTCATCTTTATTGCGAAAAGTTGTTAACATTGATCTGTCTAGCAGACCAACTTCGGCTAACTGAGCCTCCACGATGCTGTCTACAAATATATTTATAACAGGTTCCTGAATCCAGATCTTTTTCAAATTAAAATACTTTGAATCGTCAGTTCTACAAAACAACATTGTTTTGAAGTAATTGATAACAGCACTTATATCAGCATCTGCCATGATGATCATTACCATCTCTGAAATATTTTTCATATTTTAACATGTAACAATACCAATTCTTATATGTATTTTTAGATGTTGCAATCCATAGAATGCATTACCATATTTATGTTTTTTCTGAACGTACATTGCATCTAGCTGAACCTAAAACAGGATGCTTTCTTTATATTAAGATATAATACGAACACATGAACAGTATTCCAATATATTATACAACATGACATTCCAATATGAGACGATATTACTCACAGTATCTGGATTATTGTTATAACCCATTTTTTTGTAGAGTTCGGCAATTTCTGCGGCGTTGGGAATTGACATCGTTAAACAATTTATGCAAATCTTTGGTTTTTGAGTGACAGTATTCTCACGTCACACTTTGCTTTAATCCCTATCTTATTGTAGAATTACTGAACGTGGAGATAGTACTCATGAGTGTACAGCATTGCTGTGTAGTGAGCATTAAGGAAACGTAATGACCTGGAATGATTGGACAGTTGTTATCATTTCGTATTACAAAGCGGTAAGCAGTCTAGCAATAACTTTCAATAATGGTTATTTAAATGATTTTTTACAATCATGAAAACATAGTAGTAGATTATTTAAAGACCATTAGATAAACAAATCTTATTAATTCGTCAAGTAATTTTCTCATTTATTGAAAATCAATGTTACATAATAGTAGAATGTATCAAAAAAATTTGCATTGATTAGGCAATGTCTATAAAAAATTACTATTACACTTTTTAAATATTTTGCATATGTTACAACTTAGAGTGTACAGAGTTCGCAGCAGCAAAATATTTAAAACAAAAGTATGTACCTCATAAATATTGACCAGAGCTCTGCATAGAGTTCTATATACAATTCGAATAAGACTTCAAGATGGTATTTTGATTGATCGTTTAAATTTATCGGTGTCTACGCGATTCAAACCATACTCTTATTAATACATTCAAGATGAAATAATAATTAGCGATTTAGACAGGTTTCACTATGGCGCCATAAGTCATAGTGGCACTGTTGTGTCCATCCCTCAGTGTCTTATCCGTGAACTGAGAAATCGGCAGGCCGCTGTTACCGAATAATCTGAAAATTGCTAGTATTGTCGCACACCAAATGACATACTTTTTTGTTTAAACAGTATAATTACAATAGTGTAAATGGGCACCACAAAATCACATGAAACTAAGGATACTGAAACAACCCAATACGGAGATGCAAATGAACGCGACGAGTGAAAAGCGCAAAGTTACGTAAAATACCGCTTCAACACGACTAACATCATCCTTAAACAATCTCTGTACTATGACGGCTGCTCAGTGTCGGGCAAATCCAAAATTTCTCCAACAAACGCCGCAACGTTCGTGTCCTTCGTCGCGTGTTCAGTTATGAAACTGAGCTCCAGGAGTTGATTGTAATTCGGTCGCGCCGTATAATTCTTCATTAGACTGTAACGAAATCAATTCACATATATGACCTTGGTAAAGTATAAATTTATTTAGGGTTTCAGGCAGCTAGACTTTGGAACTATTTTCAATGACCTCCCTGGCGTTATTACTCACCATTTATTAATAAACTCTTCAAAGCTGGGTGAAAATTTACCAGCTGGTAACTTTGGCGCTTCGTCTTTTACTACTTGCTTGAGCTGTTCAAAAGGTGTACCCCATGACTCGTATGGGAACTTGCCTGTGGCTAGTTCCACCAATGATATACCTAAGGACCAGACATCCGATCTGATGTCATATTGTGAAGGGTTACCTGATGGGTCTATCCTCTCTGGCTGGAAAAAGGACATTCGAGAAGGAGGATAAGAGAAATAAAGAAGAGTAATAGAAATTATACTATTATTAAGGAGCTTTTAATAATACGTACGGCCATGTATGGTTTACAACCGGCGTCGATGGTTTTAGCTACTGAGTCAACGAGATACCCGGATATTCCAAAATCACAGATCTTTACTTCACCCTTTCGATTGATTAATATGTTACTAGGTTTTACATCTCTGTGTATGACTCGTAATTGAGAATACAAATAATGTAATGCACTGACTACCTGCAGGTGAGGATCACTACTTTTAGGTTATGGTATATAGTGATAGATATCTAAATGTATGATATACTTACAGCAAAAGCTACTTTTCCTAGAATATCTTCAGGAATTGAGCGACCGTGCTTATAGACTTTTGTATAAAATTTGTCCAGACTCATGTCCATTACTTCCATGCAAATCCAGACATCCCCTTCTCTGAAGAGAGCTCCATAGAATTGTACGGTGTATGGACATGCTGAACTGCGCATGGAAATATCTAGATCCATTAATAAGCGCTTCTGCTCTTGCGTATTGACTGTTGCTGTTATTCTCTGTAATTTATATTTATATAAGTTTTATCTTTAGAAGAAAAGTTCTACTCATGAAATATGTTTACTTATGTTAACTACCTTCACAGCCATGATAGTACCACTTTGTTTATGTCTCATTTTATCCACAACCCCATATGCTCCACGTCCAAGAACACACAGTTCTTCGAGATCGTCTGCTTCTACTACGAAAGTCTTTTCATCTATGGTTATCGTCGTTCTTTTATCCAAATTTCTTGGTGGAGTCCTGATACATATTGTCAATGATCATTACTACATATATATAATAAATTATTGAAAATATGACTTACACTGGTACAGGAGTTTCCTCAGAAACCTGCAGCTTCAATTTCCTGTTTCCTTTGCGAAAAGCCATAATAGTAGTTGTGTGAGACTGTGGATGCCAATACTATTTCCTCGTCGTTCAATATAATTCTGGCGAGGATTAATTCTCACGCATGTTTATCAAGCTGCAGAAAATTAGACAAAGTCTAGATTTAATTTGACAGTGATCAACAGTCTAGCCGAATAAACAAAACGGGCAGCTACAATAGATTTAGATATAGGTTATATAAAACATGATAATCGCAGCATAACTTAGAAAATAGTAAGAACGTGTCAAATCTGGATATCAGAAATACAATAGAATTATAAGACAACGTTATAAAACTAACTTCACAGATTACAATATATTACCTCGTGCACGACTAGTGATAAAGTTGTAAATTTCTTTTGCCCATATATGAAGCTTTTATCCGACTTGAATGATAGATTGAAGTTAGTCACATAAAATGAGTTGCGAGTAAAAGGAGACTTCGCATAAAACAAGATGAACAAGAATACGATTTGACTGATGCTTTCTTTCTAAAATTTCGAAATAATTATTTATACTATGCAATACTATGAGAAGAACGTGATAAATCTTACTATCCCAAAGGTGTGAATCTTATAATATTTGTATAATCTTATATCAATATCTATATAACTGGGAAAACCATTTAAATACTGGCGTAGGGAAATTTTTATGGCATCACCAATAATTTTCTCAGATTCTTCTGCGCATGTTTCTCGTTAATGGTGAAGCTCTAACTTCAATCAGATTGTGATCATTTGATTTTGGTTGATCATGATTTGAATGATTTGAATGCATAAAAATTTATGGTTACGCACAATTATTATAAAAAGTTTTATCAGGTAATTGCTTATGTATTACAGTGTTTTATGACATATATTTTTTTGTGGCTTTGTAAATTCTTGTCTCATATATGTAACATTTCATATGAGTTTAGGTTTATTATTTCATTTCTGTTTTCTTGTAACTTCAATACATTGTTCTGTTAGTTAATTGATAATTTGCTAATTTGTTCAATTTTAATCCATGTAATTATGCCATTATTATAATCTATAGAATAACTATAGTTTCACTTTTGTATAATATATCTGAATTGTGGGTTTCGAGTACAGACCTTCTGTTACAGAAGAGATTATCAACAAAAAAAGTTTCTTCTAAATCAACATGTGGGAAGGAGAATTATCTACTGTTATTATACCCACAATATCAACCATGATATTTTTCATGCTAACCGTAAATCTCTTTAGATACCTTGTAGGAGATCCGCATATCCATATATGGGATGTAACTAAAGAGCATAACTGGAAAACCATTAAAAGGATATCGAAGGTATTTATGCCTTTTTAGAAGTTTCAAATAAAAAATAAATATATGTTATATCGATTTTATATTGATATAAAAGAATTTATTGATATTTGGTTGCATTTAGGCATATTACTGCAGCATTTGTGAGGCGTTTCTGTTAAATGTGGATGGATTGAAATGCGATTCATGTGGTGTCTGTGCTGATCGCGATTGTGTCAGAATTGCTGATAAACAATTAAAATGTAAAAGTATTACATTGCCTAATGATCAACCAATGAAGCACCATTGGGTGAGAGGTATGTCAATTGCTCTATTATAATAAGGCCAAACTATTTCAGAATCTAATAAAAAATATAAAATGTTTCCATAGGAAACTTACCTATTATAGCGATGTGTGATGTTTGTGATGAAGAATGTGACCTAGAACCAGGTCTTACCGATTGGTGTTGTTGCTGGTGTCAACGATGCGTTCATGACACATGTAAAGCCAATCTGTCAGATGTGAGAATAAAATTATACCATGACTTATGGAAGTGTACTCATAGAGGGAGATTCGCATGACTATGAAATTTCTTTGACAGATTTGCGACTTTGGCAACTTTAAATCAATGATCATACCCCCTGGAAGTCTTGAAGTGATTAATACACGCAGCACAATGCGGCGACGATTACAGCTTCGCAGTATATTACCACCACCCTGGGCTAATTGGAGTCCTCTTATAGTAGTTGGTATGCTCAATTCAAATTTGATTCTGTTCATTATACTAATGAGCGATGTTCTTATTACGCCTAGGAAATAGAAAATCAGGCAACAATGATGGAGCAGACATATTATCACTATTCAGAAGATTATTAAATCCAGCACAAGTGGTGGACCTTGCTGAACGTGATCCTGTAGCTGCTCTAGAGTGGTGTCGATTACTTGGAGATATTCCTTGTAGGATACTTGTTGCTGGCGGGGACGGTACCGTCGCGTGGCTGCTCAATACTATTCACAAGCTGCAGTTACAGGTATTATTTGCATCTCTTGTAATTTTTGTATAAAAATATTCCATTTTCATTTATTTTCCCAGCCCATACCATCCGTAGGAATATTACCATTGGGAACTGGAAATGATTTATCCCGTGTCTTAGGATGGGGTAAGGAACACAACTCGAATTTTGATTCTATGGAAATTTTGAGGCAAATACAGGCTGCGCGAACTATCAAACTTGATAGGTAAACAGATTAGTTCACATGAAAATGCTGCATTGATAATTTCATAAAATTTATATCTTTAGGTGGATGGTGTCAGTAAAACCATACAGAGGTCTAGGATTTCGAACATCTCAACAAAACATTTTCATGTATAATTATTTGAGTATCGGCGTCGATGCTCAAGTAGCACTGAATTTCCATCGTACTAGAGAAAGCAGATTCTATTTTTTCAGCCATAGAATATTCAATAAGGTAAGATTTTTGTATATTGACATATAAGGAATCGAGGGAATCGAGGGATAAGGAATTTTTATCTCATAATGTTCACTCAGCTCCTGTATTTATGCTTTGGCACGCAACAAGTCATGGAGAGAGAGTGCAAAGATCTGGACAAAAGAATAGAGGTTTATTTAGATGGAAAACAAGTAGAGTTGCCTTCGATAGAAAGCATTGTCATTTTAAATATTCCTTCTTGGGGAGCTGGTGTTAATCTGTGGGACATGGGTCTTCCAGGTACATATATAAGACAATATATATAAAGTAACTTGACATTAGGCATGAACCAGTTAATCAATTACTTCTAGACAATGAAAAACTTGGCATGCAGAGTATCAACGATGGAAAATTAGAAGTAGTAGCCATATACTCTTCGTTTCATATTGCACAACTGCAAGTGGGCCTTTCGCAACCACATCGACTTGGCCAAGCCAGTACAATTAAGGTACAGTTGTCATTTCTATATTCGTTTGTATATCTCGTATTATTTTTCCCTATCTATTTTCATTATGTACATTTTCAGATAAAACTGCTTGGCTCTTGTGCTGTACAAGTCGACGGAGAACCTTGGTATCAGCATCCTTGTGAATTTACCGTGACATACTGCAATCAAGCCTCAATGTTGATGAACATCGATAATTGATCTGATTAGACGCTTCTTAACCAAAGATACATTCCTAGTATGATACAAACTATCAATTTTAAAGAAAGAATCTCGTATGGTCTGCAGCGCCGAGCGTGGATGATCTGATAGATACATAATTAATAGAAACTCTAGTCGCCATATTTCAAACATATTGTACAAATCGTATATTATATAATTTTTATGTCTTGTTGACTTAACGAGTCGTTAATAATTGAGTGACTAATAAGTATTGTACACTACATACGTATAACAGAATTAATATTATTTTTATTTACAAATATGCACACTATGAACGCACAAAAAATATATATAAACTAAATCTAAAATGATTGAAGGATGTTATCCACTGCATATATCTTGTATCTGTATACCCAATTTAGTTAATAATGTATAGAAAAATTCATCAATCATATTTCATATCCAATTTGAATGAGTGATCATCAGCTTAAGGTTACAAATATCGCTACCTTAATATTCTAAAAAATTACTGTTGTACTGTCGAACGCATGTTGGTAAACAGAGACAGACCGAGACTGCAGTATACAAGAGTTTGAAACACGCCCTTAGTTGGTAGAACGACCAGGTTCCACAGTCGTTTTAACTTGAATTGCCTTATCAACTTTTGGTACTACTGGTCTTTGACTCTCTTCATCAACTTTAACCTCTTGCTCAAGGAAATCTTCTTCATATTCCAATTCTTCATGGACTCTGAGAGTGTTTTCCAATGCGGCCTTGAATAGGAGGGCTGCGAGGATAGCGCCAAGGATGGGACCTGCCCAATATACTTATCTTTTCATCAACTCCCTCTTGCTCAAGGAAATCTTCCTCCTATTCCAATTCTTCATGGCCTCTGAGAGTGTTTTCCAATGCGGCCTTGAATAGGAGGGCTGCGAGGATAGCGCCAAGGATGGGACCTGCCCAATAAACCTATCTTTGCGTTTTATAAAATACATGATATCCAAATGCAGACGTCTCACCCAATGACCAGCCCAATAATTTGCTAAGAAAGCAGCTCCGAAGCTTCTTGCTGGATTAAATGATCCACCTGTGAACTGTGCAAAGGCACAAATACCAGCAATGAATACTAACACAATAGCAAATGGCGCAAGTTGCTGAACAGCTATGCTATTAGTCTCCATAGTGATTAGAATAGTAAGCATTATAATAAATGCTGCAAGATACAGAAAGAACAATAAATCATTAAGAAGTAAAAGTAAATATATTCTGAAGGAGAAGAATACACATTACTTGGTATAAGCTCCACCAGCATAGCTTGTACGTGTGTTATACTCTCCGCAGGTACCGTAACACCTAGACTATAGTTACGATGAAAGAATTGTTGACCCTCGTCAGTTGGGGCGATGCAATAAAGGATCAGACCAGATCAGACTGCCTACGCAGGAACCAATAAGTTGAGCGACAATATAAAACAGACCTCGAAATAATTTCATCTGGAATATATCCTGTGAGTTTTTCTATTACCTACTAATTTTTAATTTAATAACCTTGTTGATCACCATCATGCCCATTGTTATTGCTGGATTAAAAAGTGCTCCGGATATCTTACGAAACATAACTGTGCAGATGATATAGATGAGACCACACGTTAATGCCATGGAGAGGACAGTTACAGTCAGGACGGGCATCAATTGAATCGTACTTGCACAACCAAACAGATTAATGGCGACGCATCCGACAAATTCACTTAAGAAAGCATAAAACATGCTACCATTAATTTCCTCTTGCTCGGAGGGATTTTGCTTATCAAACTCCATTATTAACTCCAGTTGGACAAAGATATTGATGACATTACAGATTATAACGTTACTCAACTTTTAGAGCAAATTTGACTAAACAAAGGACGAGCGAGAAAGATAGCGGAGCCTTTATTATATCGAAGTTGTTATACATGCTTTAATGAACTTGTTTCCATTTGACAAGCATGACTGAGGGCCAGATGCACTTTTTTATTGTCCTTTTATCTCTTTGGCTGATGCACGAAACGTCGAGGGTAATTCGAAGAATGAAGTAAAAGATGCTGCACTCATCTCGTTCGTGATCTTTGAGAAAATTTATTTAAAAAAATTTTTTTCCCTCGAAGGTAATTCCATAATGTCAATATTGAGTCAGGTGCTTATTTAAATACTAACAGTTCGTCAATGTCCTCTTTACGCGCTAATAGATATTTTTCATAAGAATAATTTATTTGATAAAGTGATAACGATACGATTAAATGGATACATAATAATTTACATAAATATATTATAGGTATAGATATATACCTCTAAGTGAGGATGTACGAGTAACACAACAAGAAACTTCTCTAATTATTTACATACTTGCTAGCAAGTGGAACGAAGATCGTAGATTCACACTTCTTAGACTTATACCTGAAGGAGGAATATTTGTAAATGACCTCAACAAAATACATCACACAGTCATTTAATAGACGACTCCATACTCATGTCCTCTAGTATACTATTGTTTATTCTATCGAACGTTCGATTAAGAAAAGTCTAAAAGCAACAGAAATGAAAGAATCCCCGAATCGCTCTAGCCTCGGCGTCGCAACGACAATGCGTGCAAAAATGAATATTAAAAAGAGGGCGCCAACAACGACCTAGACCTAGAATGCTTCCTTTCGGAAATTAAATCCAAACTGATCACACTTATATCTCAAGATCCTAGCGAGTTGCGGTGGACCGCAGTAGAATACCGTGACCTTTCCCTTCTTTTGATCCTGCAATTGCTTGAAAACCTTGTCCCAGTTAGGACGACCAGCGTTCGTCCTGGTCTTAAGGCCAGTTATCAGATCTCGCTTTTCCTGAACAAAGAACATTAATAATATAAAAGAGAAGATGCATAGGAATGATGCACCTCATACGAGAGAAAGTGCAAGATGCAATACGATAAGAAAAATCATTGGGACTGTACCTTCTCGTGCAGAAGGTCCATGGCTAATTGAAGTCCAACAGCCTTCATGTCATTTTTCTGCAATGCACTTGTGATGTACATGTGCATCTCCAGGAAACGTTCCATCGTCACACCAAGTTCTGCTTGCTCCATTTCCAATTGGGAGAGGAGATTGACGAACCACTCAAAGGAGTGCTGGTTGCGATTGATCCAGAAGAAGTCAACCTTACGCAAGTGCATCACAGTTGGCGGTATCTCACTGGCCCATGAAAATGTACATTTTGGACAGGTGTGTCTAGCTTTCCAGTAGCGATGCATTATAGATTGAAGAATAGAAGCGAACGGTGTCACGCCAATTCCTGTTGCTATCAGAACTGCATGCTGCGCTTGGAATATATGACTCGAGGGGGTGCCATATGGGCCATCTAAGAAAATCTATACAGAAAAATTAATTAGGATCGTGTACTAAGTGAGTATTTGATTGTTCGACAGGAGACAATCTACCTCCAATGGTTTGCCAACTGGGTAATTCATAGGCGAATGCGATGTCTCTGACTTGAAAGTCTCATCCATGCACCTGGGATCATCCACAGAGCATCTTTTTATTATTCGACCCTCCTCAGCTATCCGAAGACCAGATGTTGAA
This sequence comes from Calameuta pallipes, assembly GCA_030142375.1. Taxonomy (NCBI): domain Eukaryota; kingdom Metazoa; phylum Arthropoda; class Insecta; order Hymenoptera; family Cephidae; genus Calameuta; species Calameuta pallipes. The sequence continues at coordinate 57,595 of JARQSW010000561.1, read as the reverse complement.
CGTCCAGCTGGTGACGTATTTTCAGAAACAACTGGAATAATATAATAATAAAACTGTGAAGGGATTACCGAAGAGAAATATTAGGAATTGGTATACTAACCTGAATTACCCTCTGGAGTCACTTCGTATTCGCAATTCTCTAGACTTGGAGTCTTGAAAGCTATTATAGTTGGTTTCATTCGCATGTAACGGAAACTCTGAGCCAATGATTTGTTTTGTGGGCTCAGGTAAGCCAATCCTAATGACTTGAGTCTGGCACGACGTATTTGACACTCGTCGAAGCTCCTCTCGGACTCGGATCTCATATAGTCACGGAGTCTGTAGGAATAAGTATCCTTGGTAGATTATATTTCTTTCATTTATAATAGAAACGATTTCTGTTTCATATCCTTATTAGATTTACTCACGCGATTAGTCGTTCCCTCTTCTTGTTCTTTGTCTGCATGTCCGGCATTGAGAATGATTTTTCCAGTGGCATTTTACTACCCAAAAGAAGCTGATGTAGCTTTTTGTCACGTGGTGTCCTTGCAATATCCGCTGGACCTAAAAGAAAAATATGAATTAACCGGAAGTATAATAATTCAATCTGGATCACTTACGTTCACTCGATGGTGCTGACCCGTAACTGCGCACTGAACTCGGACATGGTGACATATTGAGATCCGGTATGAAGCGAGGATTATCAAAACCACGTGGAACCTCTAAACACTTGGAGGATACATCTTTTTCTATTGCGAATACTGGTCTAGCAGATAGCCTGATCATAGAAAAATATGTAAGGAAGACGAGAATGATGGACTGATTTTCTGAAATTTATATTTTGATACTCACGGGCTTGGAGTATACTTGGTCCTGGCAGTGTCTGACGTACAAGCTTCTACAGGAGCAACTTCACCTCTGTGAAGTCTCATCTGCTCTCGTTCAAAATATGAATAGAGACTATTGGTCCATTCGCCCACAGCACGTATATGGAGCCACATATAATCTAAATGATATTTATCATTATTGTTACTCAAATTTGAAAATAACATAACTGTATCCAAATTTTAGATTTCAATGACTGACCTTCCTGTTCTGGTGCGCTACTAATAGTGAACGGGTGCCACTCGTAGCGTGCGATCTCCGGGATATTTACAAAGACATAATCCCCAGGACAGAAGTCAAAGTGTTGCGGCCTCTTGATTACAAGATGAGTCACCTTGGAAGGAAGTAGCAAACCGGAACTAATATATGTCTTACCACGCTGTGATCGTAGCCAGATCAATCGACGGATACGTTCCACCATGTAGATAACTCCAGGACCAACGAACCATTTCCAGAAATTAGGCCCATGGAAAATAGTCAGAAGCCAGAATGGTACATAGAGAAGATGTGACCAGTAGAAGATCTGCAAGATCCTCATAAACATCTCATTAATTTTATAATTCTTAAGATTAAATCAACACCCGCTATATTTAATCACCTCAAAACATCCGCCACGTCTGACAAATGGCATCGAGCATAAGGTCATCACGGCTAAAATTATAATCAATGCGACACCAGTTGGATTGGCACCACCAGGTACCAATCCAAACAATCCAGGCTTACTGGTGACCAGCCATTCGGTCAAAGTATAATTTTCTTTATTCAATTGTGGATCATATATCACGACTGTACCTGCGAGAACGCAAGAAAAAAAATTTAATTTCCATTAAATGGATCGTGAAGTAGGATGATAAATACTCACTAAAATTGAGAAGATGCATTAGTGTATGAACTGTACTAAAAATCCCAATAAGAACACCAGTAAGTTTATGAAGATATATATGTTGATCCAAAGGAAGAACAGAACTAAATCCATGCGTACGTAGAAACGTTATACACTGGCGCAGCATCAGCACAAGGATAAATGTGCAGTCAAAATTCAGGCACTGTCCTGAACACAAAAAAACTTCTGTTGCAAAAATTATTTTAAAAATTTAATAAAAAAAAGGAATGTATATTACCACAAGCACGTGCCAGTATCACATAGCCATTAGAGTGTCGATACTGAAAGGCTCTTGATACGAATAGTGCGACATTAATGAGAAGAAACAATGACAGAAAGCTGATGTAGACGTAATGATTCTTCATGTAGGGTTTCGTCAGCTGATAAGGTCTCAAACGTCTGATAACGCGAAGACACGATTGCTTTGCAGGTTCAGGCTTTGGCGGTACCAGCCAACGATCTATACTGTAATTTCCATATAAAAATATATTCCTTCTTTTTTTTTATAGAATCTTATACTCACCTAATGGACAAGTTCTCCAAGAGCCCATCGTGCTTCTCCAGCTGTCTCTTCAGGGCCTCGAAGGTAATTGCACCTCTGTTACCCTGATCAGCATCTTCGAAGAGTGCTATAGTTAAATCTTCAATTTGCTCTTCACTGAAGTTCATACCATTCTCTTCCATACACGCTCGCATTACATGCTGAAGTTCACGATGCTGGATCAGACCGTCTCCTGTGGACCAGATGAAGATCATGATCAGATCAATATTCAAGATTTTCAATACTAAAGAGACTTTATTCTTCCTTCCATCGGTCTTACCATCTATGTCGTACACCTTGAAGAGGAACTTTATCTTGTCATCGGATGTCTTTCCAGCAAATTGGTGCATGGAGTCTAAGAACTCCTGAAGTGATATGGTCCCGGAATTGTCTTTGTCGAATATTTGGAAGACTCTCTCCGTGAAGAAAGGCTGAAATACACATGTAAGATATCATCTCTATTTGTATATATACATATACAATGATAAAATAATTTCCCACCTACATTTTTTGAGATGACTATTTTTTCGAATTCTTCACGACGAATCTCGCGCTCGTTTCCGACCGTTTGCTTGAAGATCTTCTCTAGCCTTTCCAGGTTGCCTTTATCAAAGCCAGCACGTGGTCTGAAGCGATATTATTTATTAAAAAACGAATAATAAGGACATGCATTACTTCGCAGCACTATTTTTATTGTCGTATTATAGATACCTGGTATTACTGATACTAGCTATGAATTCCATCACTTGCACTGTGCTCACGGATCCTGTGTTTTCTTGGTCTATCAAACGATACAGTTTGTCGACCACCTGAGAATTGTAATGAATATTTGAACAATCATATAATAAGAAGCCTCTGGCGGTGGGATAACCGTCGCACAATAAGGACAATATAGTAAGATTTTGCAATATCGGTAACAACAGTATTACAATTATAATTTCGTAAGACGTTGGGACATATGCAAATTGTAATAGTACATTATAAAGTACAAAGGAACACTTAATTTTCATAGTTGATTATTTCTTATTTATGCGGGCAGTTTTGATTTGCCTTTAATTTCGAGTACGTAACACTATAGATGGCGATAATGTAGGTTGATTATTTAACCAATTTGCACCAACATTGATTAACTGTAATTAAGTGTTTAATGTTCTCTCAAGTATATAGACTTACCCCCTTCGCACGGAATATCTGCTGAAAGGTCACTAAATTAACCGGTTCTTCTCCACACAAGACATAGGCAACGCTTTCTATCTGATCTATGAAATCTGCCTGTTTCTCGTTTCTGTGTGAAAAAAAAAATTGAAAATTTAATGACTTTTTGAAACTGAAAGACAATCATTCATCGGTACAGTTATCTAATCAATATACGGAATTCTGTATAAGGATCTAAAACTTACGTGAGTCTTTCCTTGAGGAATTCAATCCATTCATCTTGCACCAGATGCTCGTCTCTGTCCTGGTCGAAGAGTATGAAGAATTTCTCAAGGAATACCTGAAGAGAAATAAGAAGCCCTAGTTATTTACTGAGACAATCATATCTTTAGTTAGTCATATGATTTCGGATGTAACCGATTATCAATTATATTTTCATCTTATAACAACGTTTCGCTATAATCATCGCGTGTCACATGTTTTTTACGTGTGTGATCATTAAAAAACAGGTCAATGCCAGAAGCAGTGGCCAATCTACGTGTGGTTTGCGCCCTTTCTCGAGCGCACCATTCGTTGCCTTGCTTTCATTTAGTATAATTTCGATTCCTTTGAACGCTTTGCAATTTCGTTACTTCTTTTTCCTAATCGATTTGCATATAATACATTTTATTCAATACGGTTCAATTTATTTGCTCGAGTTGCACAATATAATTTTTAAAAAATATTTTCTAAATATTCTCCTCGTACCGACTTATATGACGTGACTCTCGACTTCAGTGTCCTATAAGTCGTATTGATTTTATCTTTGATCGATCAAGAATCATTATCAATATTTAATAGTGTACTGTTCAGATCGTTGTGATCGAGGCTGCTTTCAGGATTGCTCGAGGCGCAAGGTCTTCGCCTGAGGCTATCGCCCACCTTGGATGCCCCTGAATCATTTGGATCGCCCTCGATCTTATGACGGACGATCTACACATTGGTACGATGATACGGTATACAGTAAAAGATCATTAACGATACCAGGGAGAAGATATACTTTACCTCGTCCTGAAAGAGTCTTCTGAAACTGTCTCGGTTATACCTTATGACGCCATCCCTATGGAGAATTTCGGAGCACTCTTTAAGAGTGGCGGTTCTTCTTCTTTCAATGAGACACTCTTCCTCCATGGAGCTGATCGTGCTCTCTTCTCTTCTTCTTGCACCGGGATCAGCCATGTCGGTGATACCAGGTTGCTCTAGGTTTCGCGTGATCCTTTGTTATTGTTCTGGTAGACAATGAATAATTCTTGTCGTGAATGACGAGCACGACGATTCATGAAAATAAACACAGAAGTAGGAAGACGAATTGTTAGCGTGCAAACGCGTCTACGCGTTTGCGCATCTTTGACCGCCAATCGAAGTGCCTTAGGATAACAAAGCGTTGTCTAGGTTGATTTAATACTTGGGGATGATCCTTTTTCAAGCTTTGAGTTTATCACTGTCTACCGGTCTCACGACTCCACTAACTGGCTCAACCACCGCACTGAAAACTCATAATGGAAATGTGCTTATGCTACTTTCTGCACGCGCCTCGCACCTTCTGGTAGGGATACGGGTTGTTCGGTTTCTGTAGGGGAATCTAGATTCTGCGTGGGGACGGGAACCTTTCACTTTTTGACAGTACATGCGGTATCGAGGGAACCTTGTCTTCTCTCGGGCAGTCGTATCGTTTACCTCATTTTAGAGAATTGGCCTTAGGAAAATTATTTTCTATTTGTCAATACTTAGAGCTCAAAAGTTTTAGTTGGTATTTAATAGCAGCTACTTTCTTTTTTTCAGCAATATATTTTATAATTTATTACCGACTCCTCCTTTTTTCATATAATTTAACTTACTTTCCGTTGGGAATTTATGTGTACTACATCTTCTTTGTTTTACCCTTAAGTGGACCCAGGGTTGTGATGCTGGACCAATATGGCGGGTGGTCCAAGGTGTTCCAGGAGCGCGTGTTGTCTGATACAATTCCTTTCACTTTTCGAGAGCGATTCGATTGTCCTAAGATGAAACGAGAGAGGGTTACATTATTGGTGAGATGCGAGTAAAGACCTTCCTTCCTCCGGGAATAAGATTATGCTTCGTTAGGGAGAACCAGTACGGTACTTGACTATTATGCAATCTTACATCTTGGCTTATTAATCGTGCTAACGCAAGATGGACATACATGTATTTAAAAATAATTAGATATATTCTCCTTATTGCTTATCTTTAGGTCAATTATTATTTACCTTATAGTTCCGTTTTATATCATGTCATTAAAAAGTCTTTTGTTTTACGATCTGTTACGATTTTATTTAAGGTTTTTGGCTACATCTGACACTCGCTAAATTACAGATAGGCTGGTCCTGATATTTATAATACAATGGTATGTATCTTTACTTTGATATGCTTATTAATAAATAGAGAAGAAAATTAATTATTTCATTACCCATTTTTAAATCGGAAAAAGAAAAGTTGTCTGTAGAAATGTGTATCCATTTCATTTTTTTATACAAGGACTTTGCTATTAATCTCAAGCTAGAAATCTGTGTAGGTATAGACAGAAATTTGGCAGGAACTATTCATAGTCAAATAACAATCATAACAGTACCCGTGGACCGTGCACGGGAAGCAAGAGAGACTAAGATAGATGGAGAGATCTCATGAAGGCGGTGACCCTGAAATAGAATCTTATAGGTATTGCTAGATAGACACCTGTACATTTTTCATTCCAATATGCTCATATTGTATACAACTCTAAATTTTATTATTGTCTGAGTATTGATTCCTACGTGTTACCAGGACGTACAGAATCACATAAGTTTATGTGAAAAACAGAAAGTTAAAAATCGAAGCCTATAATCAGTTATTGATTCGATCAATTGTTCAAGTTCTGTAAAAAAATAGAGCTTGCAAAAATTTTTAACCTACCGTTGATAAATCAGTTATCCAGTGATAACGTGTAGTCTGATAATTGATAACCACTGTGTATTCGGTGAGTATCGACCATCGGTTTAAGAACGTACTTTCTATTACACTGGAAAAGCATAGAATTCATTGGATAATCAGAATCCATATGTGGTTTAGCGCCTGCGCCTTACTCGTGGCTTTTCGATCAGCGTCAGTGAATATCAGGCCTTGCCTAGTTGAGGTTCCTGACACTGTATTCCCCAGGACGGGCAGGTGGAGAGCACGTAATTCTTGTGGGGGATCAAAAATGGATTTGACGTATGTACAAGAATTGGCTGAAAAAGTTTCAGCGACTCCTGAATCAAGTTCCTCGACTGAGGATTCGTTGAATTCCTCGGAGACGCTCTTTTAAGAGTATCGGAACTCATATTCGAATAATCTGATACATTTGACGCTGCCTCCGTCATCTCGAAATGCATTTTAATACACCTTTGCTATTCCTAATCGTACTGAGAATTGGGATCCTCGATTGCCACAATGTTCCATGTACCTTCAACACAATGTGCCTATGCTGGGTGCAGGATGACACAGAATATACGAAGATGGATATCAGCTGTATGGGCGTACCATTCGCCAGGTTTCCTGGTAAGTCTGTGTTATCGTGACCCGAAGAAGGTACCGTGAGTAATATAGTTTTTTCAACTTTAGAAATATCGGTAAGCTACGTGGCACAGCTGGATATCGTCGGATCGGGCATGCAGATTCTTGAGAACGACGCGTTAGCCGGTTCCTCTGTGGAAGCTTTTGGACTTATGAGCAACAGACTAACTAGTATCGCTGATAAATCCCTTCTGTGAGTTATATAACTTGATAACGTGCATTAAAAATGTTCTTTTCTTTAATTCACTGTTGTCTATTTTTACACAGCGGAGTGGCCGAGAGCTTGCGTTCTCTTGACCTGAGTTACAATAACCTGGAGGAAATACCATTCAGAGCTTTTCAAAGCTTGAGGAGGCTCAACTGGCTCAATATGCATAGGTGAGTTGAAGAGGATCTTCTATTGATTTTCAAAGTCTGACGTACTTCCGGTTTTCAGTAACCATTTGACGACGCTCGAGGGAGATTGGGGTCACGTCAGGAACACCCTGGCCAGTGCATTCTTCGGCGACAACTTTATCACCGAGATCCCCAAGAGTTTTGAGAATTTTAAATCACTCGTATGGTTCAATCTGGACAATAACAATTTGCAGATGATACGCGAATCGTGTTTGCCATCGAGCATACACACTCTAAGTCTGAATAACAATTTGCTCAAATCATTTCCAACGAGTCTTGGTGATCTAGCTGCCCTGAATTGGCTATATTTACGGGGAAACAATATCAGGCACCTGGAGTTACCAATTTTTCGCAATCCTAACGTGGAGTTATTGGATCTCAGTGAAAATTTTATCGAGCGTATCGCCAGTCCGAGCTACTCCAATTATACTCTGCACGTCAGAGACTTTAACTTGGCTAGTAATAAACTATCTAAGTTGCCAGCTGACATGTTCACTGGTCTCAGGGTGCGCAGAATACATCTCTCCTCGAATGGGATTCAATCAGTGGATGAAAACGCTTTCCGTGGCCTCGAGGAGAGTCTCGAGTATCTCAACCTGGAGAACAATGACCTGACTGTCGTGCCCGAGGCTATAGAAGGTATGGAGAGGCTATCCTATCTGTATTTGGCGAACAACAACATCGGAAATATAACCTCGGAGAACTTTCGCGAGTTTGCTGAGATTCTGAAAGCTCTTTCGGTAGCTACGAACAACCTGAGGCAGGTCCCGGTGAACGCCCTGGAACGATGTCACCAATTGTTACACCTCAACTTGGGATACAATAAGATAGAAAACATCGAACCTGGTGAATTCGAGTGGGCCGAAAGCCTAGAGATTCTTCTTCTACGGAATAATCTTATAACCAAATTAAAATCTGAGACGTTCAAAGGCGCGAGTGAACTGAAGGAACTCAGTCTGTCATTCAATCATCTAACGGAACTCGACGACGACGCCTTTCTCGGTATCGAGGAGACCTTAGAGATTCTTGAATTGAGCTTCGCCTTTTCCACGGATATTTTTCCTCAGCTTGCAATTAGACCACTGACTAATCTCCTCTGGCTGGTTCTTGACAATAACAATTTCCAAAGAGTCGACGCGAGTGCCTTTTATTCACTCCGGAAGCTCAGGTACCTCAATCTAGAGTCTAATAGACTCCACTATATTCCTGAGCAGGTATTCCTCTCGAGCATCCATTCGGAGCTACGCGACGTTAAGCTTGGCTACAACTTCCTCGAGAGTATCCCTCAGGATACCTTTCGCAAATTGACCGAGCTGAGGTCCCTCGACTTCACAGGAAATCGTATAGACGTCATAGCAGCTAAATGTATCTGGGATTGTCCTAAGCTCTTGACGCTTTCACTGGCATATAACAAGATCACTCGAATGGAGAAAAAGGCGTTTCAGCAGTTGAATAATCTTCAGTTCCTGCACCTGGAATTTAATAAACTGTCAGTCCTCGACTTGGAGTCGATAAGTGATACCGGATGCTCAGACTTCAGTCTAAACGTTTCCTACAACGCAATAAGTACAATAAATCCAGGCTCTATCAGCAATCTGACTCATCTTGATCTTGCGTTCAACAACATTACTCATTTAGTTACGGATGTCTTCAAAGGCACGCCGAATCTAAGGACAATCGATCTGCGCAATAATCGTTTAACCAGTTTGGAACCTGACACTTTTGCCCTGGCACGTCTAGAGAGTTTAAACTTGAGGAGCAATAGACTAAAGTCCATCAGAAAACAAGCGTTTAACGGATTGGAGCATCTTCAGCAGTTGGATCTAGCTGGTAATGGTATTAACCAGTTGGCTATGGAACAATTTCGCTACCTGAAGAACTTGCGGGTTTTGGATATGTCCCGCAACGAGATTCGTTCCCTCCTACAGAATGTATTTGAAGGTACCCGGGTGGAGATCTTGGATCTGAGTCACAATAGACTGACGGCAGTTCCCTCGGCGGCTTTTGCTGAACTTGGGTACACTCTGAGGGATCTAAATCTAGCTGACAACCTCATAGATCACCTGGACTCCACTGCGTTTCCAACTTCTCTGTTGACTTCCTTGAACCTGGCACGAAATCGCATTACGATATTGCCAGACAACTCTTTTGTTGCATTGGGCAAACTTCTTGTCCTGAACATGACGCACAATAGTCTACAAGCCAATTTCAAGGAACTCTTCCATTACTTGCCTGACCTGCGACAACTTTATCTCGCCAATTGTACCTTGAGGAAGATTCCCGTGCTACCTCTGAATCAGCTGACCCTCCTTGACGTGTCGTCGAACAACATACATTCTATATCGGATAGCGATTTTCAATATCTTGATCAGCTGAAAGTTCTTAGACTTGCAAATAACAGCTTGTCTGCTGTACCAATGCTGAAACTGAATTTTCTCAGAGAGTTCGACATATCTGGAAATGCCATAGAGGTGATTTTTCTTTTTTCTCATTTTTTAATTTCAATCAACGTATTTTATCAGATTAAATCTAAATAATTTTCTTTACAGGAACTGACCAAGGAAAGCTTCTCCGGGTTTCCGAGACTGGACCGACTCAACCTGAAAAACCTAAACAAGATGAAATCTGTGGACAAGGACTCTCTGCGCGAACTGTATTACCTAAAATATTTACAGATCCAAACATGGCCCCAAGCTGACGGATTTCATCTTCGATATTTATTGAGCGATTTGCCACTACGTACAGTAGAAATTCAAGTGAGCGAGCATTTGCTCAAATATCAAATTCAAAACGTCTTCTCAAAACATCTCAAAGAGCTAACCATAACTGGCCACGATTTGGAGACCATTTCCGCTGAGGCATTTTCATCCATCGAAGGTGGCGACTTCATCCTGAGGATTCGAGACACGCGAGTTCAGCGATTCCAATCGGATATATTTTTATCGTTAACAAAACGACTCTCGCAATTGACTCTTGATCTGAGAGATAATAACATAAACGAACTGAGTCCGTCCATCATCTACGGGAATCTCTCCTGGGAAGCTGTAGGAACGAACATGGTTGCAGGTACTACAAATCTCCTCTGTTTGAACGGCATCGATCATTTTTAGAAGCCATGAAACAATCTGAAATTTTCAGGTGGTCTACAAGTTTCCGGAAATCCACTAGAATGCGATTGTGAGATCGCCTGGCTGAGTCTCTGGTTACGAAGATGGCTCCGGGAATCACGTCAGATACACACAGCATCACAATCGGACGCAAGACAGTTGCGCAGTATTGCTGGAAGGGCCGTCTGCACAGAGACCACAACTTCCTATTCCTCGGACAAAGTTCTTCTAACTTTAGGAACACCACACACAGCCTGTCAAGCATCTGCATTGAGTTCGGCGAGTTATGGATATTATCCTGTCTCGTTTCTATACATCGTGGTTGTTTTTGTACTAAGTCAAGTATTATCAACGCTGCCCCTTCAAAGGTGGAAAGACAAAGAATATTATCGACAAATGGATGAACAATAAAAAACAAGCAAACAAGTTTTAACGTATTATAATAATACTTAATGATTACGTATCGAGGGACAACGACGGACAGATATAAAAATGTATTTGTAAATTATTATTTCCTATCGTTCTTTTTATACAACTTCTTTTTTTTTGTTCTTACTGCGATTGAAATAATTATACAGGTGGAGCTTGAGTATGATGCAGACAACCCTCAACATTCTCAGGCCAATCACATACGTTCTCATTTGGATTGAACACCAGATTTACAGGACAGGGCATATGATGCTTGCGTTCTCCTTCGCACATGTAGTACATCGTGCAGTCATTTTTATCTTTATGGTAAGATATGTGATTGTCCTCCTCGTCGCAGGTAACCTCATTCGCTATATTGATAATAAGAAAACAATCGAATAATCTCAGCATTAAGATCCAAAAGAGCCATATGATAAATACTTACGGTCCTTGGTGGTGTACTTTCCATTTCTTAAATTACTTTCATACGGGCCATCATATTCAAGCTTTACGGTGTAATCAAGGAGTTCCTTCTTCATTGCTTTGATAAGAGGATATTTGCCAGTACCACAGGCACCTTTGAAGTCGTCCATGTCTATTGACCAAACCATTATGCCACCGAAACCTTCCTCTTTCAGCCATGTCATCTAAAGGAATTAAAGTAAAAGTTATTATATAATTTCATTTGGACTCGTTACTTTCTGCTTCGTGTTTTATTTATTAATTTTAGTTTGGCTTTCTTTAAGCGCACCTTGTTCACAAGACTTCTCTCATCGTCGAATCCTACCCACTGATCGTTACAATAGGCGAATGGAACCTGTTGCTCACTGTCCCACACAAGTGTAGTGTTGTCATCGTTGAGGAAAGTGCACACCTGGAGGGCAAAGAAGAAATCGAATAGTATCATGTTGCAATCTAATGTGACAATGAGAAAGTTTAGTAAGGTATAAGTATGTGTACCTCATAGTAAGAAAGGAAACCTGCTTCGTTGGTAAAGTTTCCAGCAGTACCACCACCGGAAGCTGGTGCGCCAATGTCGAATTTATCCTTATCAACAAGAGTGAACGATCTACCATAAGTGGGCATACCGATCATGAGCTTTTCCTTGGGTGCGCCTTGTTTGACCCACTCACGGGCGCTGTAATCCTGGAATAATTAATATTTTTATGAATATTAAAGATCCTTTAAGAAGCGAATCCGGATATGAAGACAAAGGACTTACAACAGTGAGCTTCTTCTGGTAGCTAGTGGCACTTTCCAGAGGAAATAGAGGACTGTTGTGACCAACTTGTCTTTCCCATTGGCCATGGAAATCGTAGGTCATCACGTTGATGAAATCCAGGTATTTGGATATCTCGGGTACGTCATATCCAGCGGCTATGGCCTCGAAACTTGCTGGGACTGCAGCTGTTAATAACAACTTCGGCAATCCGGAACTTTGGGCTTCACCTTCAAACGCGAGTCTCAGCTCCTTCAGCAGATTTACATAGGCTGTACGGTCGTCTGCTCCTCTATAATAATAAAGAATATGCGTTGTCATTGGAAAGTCATTCTTAGGTAATAACTAATAACTTACCTGGGATACTCCCAGTCGACGTCGAGTCCATCGAACTTGTAATCGCGAAGGAATTCAATAGCCTCGTAAACGAACTGGTTCATGCGGAAAGTGTTGCTAGTGAGTTCTTTGAATGGTTTTGATCCGAAGGCCCAACCACCGATTGCTAGTAAAACCTAATGCAATACCGTTGTATAAATTTTTATTTAATTTCTAAAAAACAAACATCTCATTTAGACATTTGGTACCTTGACGTCAGGATTTTTCTCACGAAGTGCTATCACTCTTTCATACATCTCTCCATCCTTTTCCCTACCCTCGCTAAGGAGATGATTCTTCAGGGTTGCGAAGGCGTATATAATGTGACTGCACAAAGTCGGATCAATATCTTCTGGTAGGAATTTTCCAGCACCGGGTCTCTTGTAAGACCAGTTGGTCAGGTAGCAGATGGTTTGCGCTGGTCTCTCTGTGAATACAAAGAAAAAAGTATTTAAGATAAGTATATAAAATTATAACGGAATAGAATAGAATTGTAGATTTTTATTTCATTAATACTTATTGCATACCACGGGTACTGGCGCTGCCTACGATTTGTGTTTTTTGAACTTTCTTTGCCTTGCTCAGTACATCGGAAACTGCGATTTTATAAGGTTCTGGTTTCTTCACAACAATTTCAGCGACCGTAGAAGCCACAGCACTCCAGTCCACATCCTTTGCATTACTTCCTCGTGAAATTCCATTCAATTCCTCCCTAAAAATGATCAAATAACACTTCTAAAAATGATGGACCATATTTACCAAACGAAAGGTATGTTTAATTATCGAAATTTACCTCATGGCACCAATTAATGGATACTTAATATTTCCACCACACACGGTACCGTTGAAGTCATCCATATCAACAGTCCACGCCATAGCACCACCATATCCTTTATCTTTGATCCAGTGCATCTTGTTACGAATAGAACGTTCATCATCAAATCCGACCCACTGATCATTGTGAACAAGATAAGGCACTTTCATCTCGTCGTCCCATACATATGCTGCACCGTTGAGGAGCATTTCGCAGACCTAGACAGTGGTCAGTTATGATCTATCATATTGTCCACAAGGTCTGACAATCCTGAATAATATCGAAAAATATCTACCTCGTAGTAGGCAACAAATCCTGACTCTTTGGTGTACTCTCCGGCTTTACCACCACCGCTGGCAGGTGCATGGACCCCGTAATTTGATGGATCGGACAGCGTGAATGATCGGCCGTATGTGGGCATGCCAATGATGAGCTTCTCTTTGGGAGCACCGAGTCTTACCCATATATTAGCCGCATTGTCAACACTGAGCTGTTTCTGCCATTCAGAATCCAAAGAAGAAGCATAGAGCGGTGCATTGTGTCCAGTCTCTCGTTCCCATTTGCCATGGAAGTCGTAGGCCATAATATTGATGAAGTCCAGATAGCTATGAAGATCCTTACGTAAGTCAAATACGTAATATACAAGGTGAAAGTATATTTTTATAACTTCTTATTGTTGACAGACCTAGAGACAGCAGGAACGTCGTAACCACTCTTGATATTGTCAGGACCAACTGGAACTGCTGCAGTCAGTAATAATCGTGGCTTCTTACGTTCTTGAGCTTCCGCTTCAAAAGCTTCTCGCAATTCTATAAGGAAAAAGGATCGACTTTTATAACTATTTCCTATAAGCAATACAATTTATCGAATTAAGAGATCTATCTACCTTTAAGAAGTAGTACGTAATTCTTCTTATCGTCACTTCCTTTAGGATACTCCCAATCCATATCCAAACCATCAAAGTTCCTGTCTCTTAAATAAGGTATAGCACTGTAGACAAAAGTCTGACGTGCATAGCGCGAGGATGACATGTCCTTGAATTTCTGAGTTCCAAAGGACCAACCACCTGCAAGAACCCAAGATGATAACGGCACTCCATGACAATTTATTGAGCTTCTAGAAAGTACTTGACGTACCTATAGCTAATAGTACTTTGAGCGAAGGATTCGCTTTCTTAAGGTTCATTATCCTTTCGTAGAGGCCGACCTTGCCATCCTTAGTCTCGTCGTTCGATTCGAAGCTAGTGAGTTTGTTCTTCTTGAGCCAACCAAAGGCGAATATAATATGGGTGCAGAGATCAGGCTGAATGTCCTCCGGCATGAACTTTCCAATCTTTGTGCGGTACTGCGACCAGTTCGTGTAGTAGCAGACAATCTGAAAGGTCGGTTATGGTATTGTAAATTTTTAAACCTAAATTATATATGTATGCACTAAGATAAATCCTCCTCGCGAACAATCCTATTTATACCTTGTAATTGTTTGTCTTGGCAGGCTGTACTTCATTCTTGGTACTTTTATTAGCAACTCTGTTCCGAGATACTTTAAATCTGTTCACACTCGCCGAGACTTCCTGGTCGCTGGAAAGAGCTGGACTGGATGTTGTGGGCCGACGAAATCTCTTTCTCGCACCTGTCCAATGGCACCATTTAATATATGTAAGATTCAAAAAGATAGTCTATGTGATGAAATACATATAAGTTTGTTTACCTTCGGAATGGTTCGACAAACTCACGAGGAGTAGAGCCAGACAAATTACTCTTGTGCTCGCGCTAAGTGACACCTGAAGTACAAAAAGAAATCGAGTCGATTATGTTTAAATTTGAATTTATTTTACAAATAGAAAGATGATTATGCCTGATAACATAGCAGAAGGAAGATCATTACAAAATCTAAATTACCATTATTGAAAGTCATCACGTTATAGAATTTTTATAGACGATTTTGCAGAAGTCATCAGTACCAGGTAAACAATGAGTACTTTCTTCCTAATGTCTCAAATTTATTATTCACTTAAGCTACCATGATTATACCATTGCAAGTGGAAGCCATTAGTTCTGTTTAAATGAGTATTTACTGATCCTCAGTTGCCGCTATACTCAAGGAGTCGAGTCCTCGCGACGACATGGCAGGAATAAATGGCGAAAGTGGTTGCGGTTCTTTTTCTCTTCTTTTCTTTTAAAGATCTACGAGCTGTAGATAAATCTCTGTGGTAGTGACGGAGCGCGGAGTCGTGGTTCTATCGAGGCCTCGTGTCACGAGCGACAATGGAGAACGGCGAATAACTTGAAAATATTACTCGACTGTCGGCGCGGACCGCGATGGTCGAGTACGAGGAACCCTAAAGGAGACTAAACGACTCGGAGAGACGTAGGTTCTCGTAACGGATTAACAAATATGGTCACTCACAGACTTTCATAATGCAACAGTCATTTGAATTCTATTGCCAAGGCATTGTACGACGACAAACATCGAAACTTGGCTAATTGTAAGATGAAGTAAATCTGATACTGGAAATGCAAATGCATTACAAAGTTCTGTTGACCTCAGGGCTCTTTGTTTCTTGTGAAATGATCTAACTGCCTATTTAAACGTCTGCTTGACAGTCTATATATGTATATATATCTACTTCCCCGATCTTTCTACTAACAGAGTATATATTCTGCATCGATTGGTTTGCATTGGCGTCGCTGTTGGATTCGCAACTCGAGTGCATTGTACCCGGTGCACGAATGCATTTACGGATTGGAGTCATTGCTTTACGATGCAGTGCGGAGCTGTAACCATGGAGCCAGCAGCGTACGGTTACTGCACGGGCTGAGGCAGTTGGTTAGCTATGTGGGTAGGTAGGAAGAGCGAGGTAGTAATAAGACAGTCTAAGGAGAGTGTAGCTCATAATATACGTATGCATATATACATACAGAAATATGTACAACGTGTGATTTTTATTCTAGCAGCCATTACTTTACTAGGTAGATAGAGAGTAGACCCTGAGATTTCTAGCGTGCCCAGTAGGCACATTGCCGTACGACTCTGGTATAGCCAACCAACTATCCGTGACTCGCTAACATAATTGCACCTTCTCTTTCTCAGTTGGCTGAATAGCGACACGACAAGACTTACCCGAGTGCTGGGCCCACCGAATAATCAAGCACCGAGTAGTAGAAGCCCGACAGAGGTATCCCATAATTTTGATATAAAGTGCGACACGCGACCATCCGTTAAAATTTCACTTCCATCGACGGCTCTTCCTGGTCTTGCTGCGGCTCACCGCGCCTCATTGCGCGTCATCGCACTGGCGGCACCGTGACTGCCCTGGAGGAACTCGTGGAGGATCCAAAATAAAGAAATAGAGGAACGTAACGAAAGAACGGAAGAAGAAAAGTATCCGTTAGTCCTGACACGAGCATCTCCATCGAACCATCAAGTCGCGCGCGACTACCGTGAATCTGTTATAAGTAGAAGCGTCGCGGCGCCATCGTTTATCAGGATATCCTTTATTCGGGTGGGGTCATTAGAGACCCAACTAGGATGCCTATAGCCAGGATCTCGTGGAGTTACTGGGTGATGACTATATTCTAGACTGACCCTATTGGTATCCTTTGGTCCGGTATTCAAAAGACGTAATATCGCGGCCCAGGAACAATCGCGGACCACGCCTATACATGGTAAGAAATGCTACTTTTGTATACATATACACACTCTTGAAAGTACCGTAAACCGCTGTTCGCATTTCCCACCGCGTACAGAGTTTAGCTTTCCTTTTAGCCGTCGTTACATTTATAACCTGGTCCGCCGTCACGGAGACGCTCATGCTGCGCGCTGTGTACTTGTTGTACTTGTACCTACTACTCCCGTTCCAAAAAGCTGGCATCGTTCCGCTCTTAAGCGAGAACTCCTCACCGAGAAACTCTTTCACGATTCGCAAGTGATCCGTGGACTCGTTGCATCGTCCTGCTGTACTGCGTACTGCCCTCGACTCTTGCTCTCTCTCTTACGCCGCCATACAGGTTCCTTCTTCTTGGCTCTAGACAGCTTTCTAATATCAATCGCAGAGTCTCGATACTACTCCTGCGACACCGGAGACGCCAGGTTGAGCTTAATAAGCCAGCGGCAGCTAACCTCCGTCGTGCCGCCGTTCTCTGACATTGAGACACCTGGTTCTTGTCGTCGTCCTCGCATTCGTTGGCGACCTGGTCGTCCGAATTCATATGCCATTCTGACTTTGTAATACGTCTGGCTTCTACCTCTATACGGTTCAGCTTACGTATACCTCGTTCTGCGTTACTCTTTTCATTTCTCGTTATACCCATTGCATAATTATATATATGAATATGTAGGAAAGGCGTTACTCTTTTCATTTCTCGTTATACCCATTGCATAATTATATATATGAATATGTAGGAAAGGTGTGACCATTGGCCAACAGGGACACCAGGGTCGAAGAAGCCAGGTACGTATGCACCTGGTGAACGTATCTGGTGACAGTCTTAATGATCTTTTGAAGATTTCTACGTGTTCAGTGAATATCGACTCGGCTACAGGATGGATTTTTAAGGGATCTTTTACCGGATATTGGGAAAATCTGATAGTCAGATGTAAGGCGAGCCTGGTAAATTTGACTGCAGAAATAATCTTTAGGGCTTCGTTAGATCGTCATTATTCCAGACGGAGAGTTACGTGACGAGCTTGTTCCTTGGATGGAGACAGAGCGAAGCCTTGCCGAATATAAGGTTACCGTATGAAAGTGAGAGGGAAGGCGAACCTGCTTGTAAATACTGGCGCGGAGAGTGGGTGCGAAACGCAGACACGTTTCCATGCGTTTCAACATGTTCGACGGGTTTCGACACAATCCTAAACGTTGTTCGACTTGCCGCGCCATAGTTTGACACCGGAAATTGATAGAAATCATTCTTGTAACGTAGCGCCGGTAATAAGATTTCGTAAATGCTACACCCACTTCGCCTCAATTAATGGAAACACCTGGACATTCGGACAAAATTTCTCTTGCATACAATTCTCAGGGACCTTAGTAGACGATAAACTTGATTCTTATGAAATGCCAGGACCCAACGTGAAAAAAGGATTTCACGAAACTACATAATAAAATATATTAACATAAGAGACACCTATTAAGTAACGCATGAGATGCCAGGCACCGTTACACAATACAAACTGTTGTCGGTGACCGATTGAAATAAATGTTTCTAGAAAAATGACAAGAAGGAAATATTTTCTTTTGATGTAAAAAAAAAAGAAATTCCCAAACTTACAACTTACCATGATTGCTTTTCGTATTCCTACTTGTGTCTCGGTAAAAGGTTGTCAGTTGATAAAAATGTTGAACTTATGAACTGATGATAAGTCACAAAAGTCTCGGTTCAATCAACAACCCACCACATGATCGACCACCGTATACTTGTCTAGCACTGACAGCTGTTCAGGAAATACTGAAACTATCATTCTTAAATTTAGTACACGCGGCAATATTATAGACAACAATTAAGTGCCTTTCATTTTAACTATAGTCAAGACACCGTTATGTCCTCGGTTGTAGCGCATATATATACCCAATCCCGATGAAGCTAAATGGGAACGCGAGAGTGAAACGCCAATCCTGTGAGCGCGAATGCACCGCGCGCGGTTAGAATTCACGCGGCGTCCACGCGACCAATGTCCGACGAACCTTCCTGAGCTCAGCACATCTACAGCACAACTACAGCACATCTACAGCACAACTACAGCACAACTACAGCACTCGGCCAAAGCTCACAGGAAAGATAGAAGCTCCTCCTACTGTCCGATCGTGCTCTGACCACCACCGTTGAGACCTTTATCTTCATCATTGTCAACGTCGGACACAGTTTCCTCTTAGCTTTTTGCCGACTAACCAATTTCCCTGTACCTGGAATTCCTTCCTGGGTACCGGTTAATTGATTGATTCGATTTCCAATCACTTTTATACGCTCAATCGATCACCACTTTCCCCCCTCTTTCTTTTTGCCTGTATGACTACGTACTTCTTTCTCCCCTCCCCTCCCCACCCCCCCACCGCCCCTAGACATTATTATTCCTTTTTTAATTCTATGTTTTACAGCCTCCTGTCCTAATCAGTACAGTAATCACGGATGCAATAGAAACATTGTCAGAGACAGAAAAATTCTTCAATAGGATTATTATATATTTTCGTAAGAAATCGCGCGAGTACAATAATCGTAATGAGGATGAAAATGTACGGGATACACAGCCAGGATAAAGAAAGTGGTCAAGATAAATATATATATGAAAGGTTACTTCCTATGATGGAATAGTATAAATAGATATAGCGTAACTATTAATTAACGAGCTAAAAAAATGAGTGATCGGTGTGGTGGAGTGTTTGATCGAGTGATTGAGCGAGTGATCGAGTGACAAATATAAACGATAATAGATTCAGGTGGAAGCCTCACGGGATGTATGCTCGAGGGGATCCACGATCAAGAAATAACAATAGATCTCTGATCTAAAGTAGGATCAGTCGATCGATCAAAGTAACTATTAACGTTCGATTCTTTGGGCATCTGGTGCCGATCGACTCGAGACTCATCGGCGCTTGATTTCTTTATTGAAATCAATCGATTGATCCGACCGGATATCACGTAACATTTGTGTCTGTGTATATGTGTATTATGTATCTCTGATGTGTCATATGTGGCCATATGTGACTTTGCCACCTCCGACTCGAAAGTGTCTGTTCGTTTGTTTCTTGGTGCCCTGGTAGATCGGCATTATGGTGGGTGGCGAAAGCCTTTACATGATAATGCATTTTCCTTTCTCAGCCCATGGATTGTTCTTCTTATCAGGCGCGTGAATCAGCGGGTCGTTCTTCTCATTCTCCTCGACGTACTCTCGCATCCTGTGGATAAGGAAAAGGATTATGGACCATTAATTGAGATGATAAAAGGTTTCAGTGCTACGTGTTTAGTATGAATTATTTGTACCCTTGATCAAAACCTTGTATCTTAATCTGTATTTATATATTGTGCATATAGGTTATGATTGCGCATGCGCCTGTTCGATATATTTATACATGCTCAGAAGTGAAAGGAAACGTTTGCGCTCTTGCTCCTGATCCTGCACATCGTACACCTGCTCCTACGCTTGCGCTTTAATCCAATTGTGGAGGATAATGAGAGACTAGAAATTGAAACCGTGAGAAGTAGAGCTTAGAATTCTGTACGGTAAGAGTCCCTCCAAGTGAAGATCCTCATAGAAGATGGCATCCGTGTAGTATTGTCCGTTATAACAAGCGGAAGTTCATGCAGAACAGTAGGTACTACTGGTAAAGTCTGAGCTCGACCTTCAGGTAAACATCGCTGTTACAGAGCTGAAGCAGCTTGCCTCAATTATTTCTACCACTCTCTCTGGCCTCGAGAGCGAGAGGCGTTAAAGAGAAGCAAATTAAAAGTATCGATAAAAGAATTAAAGATAATCAAGGGAAATCCATTAGTTGCTTTGTAAAAATGACGATGTTTATCAATAAGAAGTATCGTGATAAGACTCCACAGGTTCAATTGCACTTTCGTTTACAACTTTCACTCGAATTTCCATCCAGGATTTATGGTTTTTGTGCCCATCTACGTAGCTTCGCTCTTAGTACGCTTACCGCAGTGGCGCGCGCTGCCAATTTTTTCGCCCACATCGATCCATACGAATCAGGCGGCGAGGACGCCAAGCGGAGAGAGATGGAAATAAAATAACGAATGAGTAAAGACGAATTTTTTAAACGTTTTATGGATCCCAAAAAGCCTTGGAAATCTTCTGTCTCACGCAGTGAGTTTCGATCTTTGTAAAAATTATAAAATCCATTCATCACAATGTGCCTTGTTCTTTTTCCTTTTTACTTCTTCATCGTCGTATCCTGTATGTACTTTGTTCTGTCCACCCGGAAGACTGGCCAGCGGATCTTTATCTTTTCCCGAAACGAATCGATCTGTAACGTCAGTGATAGATCACTCACTTTACCCAAGGAGATCTTGTTTGCCGTACGAAATAGGACAGCGTAATTTAGCCTTGGCGGTAACCGTAAATGTAAGCGTATATTGTCAAGGTGCGTATATGTAGAATGGAAGTATATCTGGGCGTGTCCCCGGATATGTGTCGGTCGTGAATTTTTACATTTTTTTAAATAAATTCCAATTAGACCGCTCGTTAACGCACCATCTGTCCTTCTCCGTTCGAAGATCAACACGCATAAGAAATTCCTTGAGACTCGTGAACTTGAGAAGTGGTGCTTGATGATCTTGTAGAAATTATATACAGTTTAAAAGTTCGTGTAATTCTTCATATTTCTTTTTCTACACGTTCGACTATTTAAAAGTATCCAAGTATCTTATGAAAGGCCACTGGTTACTTAATTTCTCCATTCCACACTAAACACCTTCGATTCTGTTTACTTGCTTCGTTACTTCTTCCTTTCCATTGCCACTTTAATGTTTCGTCAGGATGTAGCAAGTTTCATTGGTACGGAGAGTCGATAATTATATTACAGGCAAACGACGGAGCAGGTGCACGTCGAGAGGATACAGCTATCGAAACTGGTAGTCGGGAGAGGATCAATTTCTTTGGCTGGGAGTGCATAAGAGTAAGAGAGAGATAGGTATATAGGTATCGAGAAAGGCTTAATAAGGAACTTACGCCGCGATACTCTTGGAGAGAGGCCACCGTTCCATGGTAGCTTGATACTTCATGTTCTCAATCTGCTTCTTCAGTGCGTCCTTATCCATGGCGGCGAGTACACTGGGATCCATGGTAACAGTTGCACCCCCCCTGTCGGGAGGAAAATCACGTAGCGCTTGCGCTCACCCCAAAATCAATATTACCATTAGAACTCCCTTCTGAACTCGCCCCCGCGTCTATCAACGTGCGAACATA
Source organism: Calameuta pallipes (assembly GCA_030142375.1). Taxonomy (NCBI): domain Eukaryota; kingdom Metazoa; phylum Arthropoda; class Insecta; order Hymenoptera; family Cephidae; genus Calameuta; species Calameuta pallipes. Next base: position 35,335 of record JARQSW010000561.1, on the reverse strand, counting down.
GAATTTGCATTACTGGCCAACGACAGACTTTATTACCACAGATTGCCGCCGGATATCTAATTTTATTTTACTCCTTTTCATTATTCTTACCTTTTTTTTTTTTTCTTATCCGTTACCTTTACAATAATTCATAGGTATGAAGAAAGCACGTAGAATGTGATAGAAGGTACTCGAGGAAGTACTGTTTGACGTAGATACCGGAAAGGTTGAGAAAAAACTTTCATCGAGTTTAAAAGTTCGCCACTATAGATACACGCCTTATTTCACTTACCCCAGGAAACTGCTAGTACAGCTTCTAACGATTGGCGGAAGTTATCACTATTCCGGTTCGTTGAACTCTAAACTGGTAAGACTCGAGAGCACTTACCGATCGCTATATAATCGTTACGCTCGTTTAGAAGTTACGCGTTTACGTAACAGATCGCTAATTTCTTAGAACTTGGTGAATGCGCTGGATGAATGAATCGCGCGGAATGCGATTTATGGAACCGTTAGATTCACAATGATTATGACTATTATGATTGCGTACGATCGTTGGCCAGACATAACACGGTGACGAATACAAAAGGGCAGTTCCTACTCAGAGAAACATTTTTCGTACTCACTCACTGGCTGTACGATGAAATTCTGAAGAGAAGCTACGGTTAACGGGCTTCGTGACTTTCTGACTTTTCTCTAGGCCGAAGCCTCTGTGAGCTTGTAAATCCAATTTGTTGCTGACTCGTCTTTATGATGTATCGACGGATACTATTTACTTCGGTTGGATATTCCTATTTTATGTGTGTCGAATGTATTGGCCGTTTAAAAAGGATCTTATTTTTGTATTATTGTCGTTAATTATCAATTTAACTAATTGTGGAAGTATTTAGAAATACCGATTTTCTTAAGAGCCTTTACGTAATCCTAAACTATATTATATAGTAAGTATAAACTGTACCCGGATGCCTATCGATAATTCGTTACGATCTTTCTAGAATTGAAATATTTTTTTAATACTGAAGAATTATGCTTGTTACATTACCTCTATTTTATTTCTTCAAGATTCTTACGAAAGAATTCATCGAAAACTAAATCATCCAATATTTCTCACCACTTAGAATTTTTGACCATTCGAGATGCCTTTCCACATCGAATGGACTAGTACAAGACGGATGACTCGGAAAATGAGATTCCTTATTGGCCAGAAACAGTAATCATGTGACTAATCGGACGGTTAACTTTGTCGTGATGATCAATGTTTACCAATAAAGAATCTGGATTTTTTTAGTCATTCGTCTTGTACGACTAATTAGTTTAACGTAGGAAGGTAACTCCCGAAATACACTATTTATACCATTGATTTCCTAATGATAATCCATTCTTGTTTCAATTTCCAAGCGTTTTAAAGCAAGCTTTCTGGAAACGTTCTTATCAGCTTATTGCGCGCCAATTTGTTTGCTGCGTATTCACTGCGTTTCTCTGATACACTTAAATAGCTACAAAAGGCTGCCTTTCTCGCACTCGTTGAGATACATGATATTTTATGTAAAAATCTCGAAATTACCTGTGCATTAATCGGTTAATCAAAATGATGGTTCGATAATAGGCCTGTGCACCTTTCCGAGTTTCTAAAATTTGTGATGTAACATAAATCTGTTCTTGAGGTCTTTGAAAAAAGATTTCTTCGATGTGACTTTCAGACTGACCGCGGACAGTTCTGGTGTCGCCTCTGTTCAAGAGTTACATACCAAATTGTAACCTCAAATTGTTCCGACCACGTGTTTTGTGAGGCCGGATTGTGGTTGGATACACTGTTTTTTGCATAATTAACAAAAAATGGAGAAAAGTTATAGACTTTATTTAAAAAATTTACCTTATGAAATAAACGAGAATGAGGTTAAAAATCTCTTTGAAGATTATGGAACTGTTGTAAATGTGGATATAAAAGAGAAAAAAAATGTTGAAGAAAATTGTGAAAGCAAATTTGCCTTTGTTGTGATACTAGCCACTGATAAGAATCTAAATGCTTGTAAGTAATAGATAAAATATCATAGATTATCATATTAATATTGTGAGAACTCTATTTCAGGTTTTAAACATGTAAACACAGTCACATTGAACGGCAACAGCTTGTCTGTTGTCATTGCTAAAGAAAGTTTCCTTGAACGTCTTAAAAGAGAACGACAAGAAGCTGCTGTGTCGAAACCTAAAGAGACAAGCAACGCATTGAATAGTATACCTCGTGAAATCGCTCCCATCAAATTGAAAATCAATCCTGAGAAAACTCCTACCAGTATTAAAATACAGAATGATCTTGTTACTAGTAGTTTAAAAAAAAGAAAGAATAATGAGGAAAAAGTAAAGGATACATGCATTGACCCTATAAATCAAGATTGGGAAGATGATACGAACTGGAAAGAAAAACGTTCCAAGATTGATATTAAATCACCAGAAAAAAATAATGTAAATCATGTATTTATAGACATTCCTAAGAAGGAAATGACCATCTCTGAGAAAAAAAGAATACAATCGTTGAAAGAGAAGAAATTAATGTTCAAAGCTAAAGAGCAAATGATTCGAGATGCATTGAAATCTGTGGTAGGTGTAATAGTTGCACAAGCAATGCTCCAATATTATTGTTGTTTAAATAATCAGTCATAACTTTTTTTTAGGATAAAGCCCAAAATAAAAAAATCATTTTCGAGGATGACATAGGCCAAGAGGATGATGCAAAGAAAAATGGAAAAGATAGAAAATTATTGTTTGATGATGCTGAAGAAGTTGAAACTAACTGGGATGAAAATCAATTTGAGATTAAAAATAAAACAAAGGAAAAGGTATTTTATTTCTTATATAAATAAATTCAGTAATTCTCGTTATCAATATCATATGTTAATATTATTCTACTATCATTTAGTTATTATTATTTTCCTATAATTGTTTAGTTATCGATGTTACAAGCAAAATTGGGACACGACAAACGTTTTACTCTTGATGAGCGTTTTATCGATGATGATGAGGTAACACACGAATCTGAACTGCAAGAAAAAGTAGAGTCTAGTATGGAGGATGAGAAAAAATGGCAACTAGATATATTACAAAATGTTTTAGGAAAGCCAATAAAAGCTCGAACAGAAAGCAATGCTCCAACAAATTTAAAAAGGTTTGATGTCTCTATTGATAATCGTAAATCGCACTTATAAGCACTTCCGAAAATAAATATGTTATTGCAATTTCTAGAAAGGGTCAAATGATACGATATGATCCAACTGAAAATAATCATTATAAATACGAAGTTCCAATTGAAACCTCTGTGCCAAAGAAATCAGAAAAAAAGAAACGAAAAGTCAGTGTTACGGAGAATGAGGAACCACCTGTTCCTGTATCGAAGGATGTATTCTACAACGTATCTGATAGACTGGCTGACAGCTTAAAACAAGATAATGAATTTAGTTTATTAAAGACTTTTTCTAGGGAACCAACCAATACAGGTGAGATTTCAGTTAAAAATCACTTTAATCAAATACAATTTAAGTAACAGATATTTTTATATTAAACTTGATTTCAGTAAATGAACCTGAAGCAGAATCGTACAAGAAGTCAAACTTTCAATTTGATTTTAACAAAGCGAATCCATTTAAATATGATTCATCCGATAACGAAGATCACGGGGACGATAATCAAGAATCATCAACTGGTGATAATGAAAAAATAAATTCAAAGATTTCTCATGGATGGAATGATCGATTTTTCTTTGCGATCGATGATGTTCGCTTTCATGGTACGTATAATTAATGTAATTCCGTACTTAGCCCCTGTGGAGATGGCATAAAACCATTTTGGAATAAGCAAAAGAAATAATCAATGTCATGAACTTTTACTTATTATTTTTGCCATTGAAATATTTTATACTACAGTTTATATATGCTCCTTAGATACCGACAAATTTTTCAACAAAGAAGCAGCTCCTCGCAAAGAGTTTGAGAATCTTAGGCGTGAATTGAAACAAATAGTACGTACAAAGATACGTAATAATACAAAGAAAACTATTTCCTGGACTAAAAGGAAAACAAAGAAATAAGAGTGTAATGTATTATCTCAATATTCAATTAAATTATTAGCCTTAAACAATACCTGTTTTATTTTAATAAATTGGTTCGTATAACAGAATCTTTCGACATCTCATTCAAAATGATATAACCCTTAGCATAATAAATGTGAAGAATTCATAAATGGAAGAATTATTCGCAATAGCACTGTATATCATTTATTCCTTCAGCTGTCTGGAAAACAGCACAAATCTCCTATCCTACAGTATTAGTCGGTTTGTCAGGAATCCTCTCATTGTATCCTGCTTTTTCCAGTGATTCTCCACTAATTGTAATCCTAATCCATTTACTCTCTTGGAATATGTGATGTATATGATATAGGTACTTCACTAATCCCCGTCCTTTACCATGATTCAGATCAATATTTTTACCTCCATCATCGAATTAACTACTACCAGATGAAATTTGTGATCAAAATTTATTCACGAAACGTATACTTACACACTGAAATTTTATATACTACTATGTCCATCCATAGAGGCTTTGCAAGCTTCATTCACAGTAACCATCCTGGTGTTAATCTTGTAAGCTCCAAAACCTTATTGCAGTATAGTAGTCACATACGCGGCATACGTATATACAAACAGTCACTTATGCCTGTGGCCAGTCCCAGCCCAGCCATGTATTATATTATTGTAACTATAACGTCATATGTATACATTAATCATTCATATATGTAATCGACCTTTATGAGTTTTGCTTGCTAATATGGTTTGCTTTATATTCTGCTTATAATCATGATTATTTTATATCATGCTTTGCATTGTCATCCATATTTCGTGGACTATATTATTTCTGTGGACTATATTATTTACAGATTTTTTAGAAGCTTACGGCTTTATTAAAAAATAATCAAAAAAGAATTCAATTCAAGTAATATTCTCCGTTGATTTCGATGAGCCTCCGGCATCGATGTGCTAGTACACGAATGCCATTCCGGTAAAAGCTGGCTGGTTTCGAGGCGATAAAGTGATCGATGAATTTTTTGACATTTTCAACTTTTCGGAATCGGCTTCCTGCTAAACTGTGCGCCATTGATCGGTACAGGTGATAGTCAGAAGGGGTCATGTCTGATGAATACGCCGGATGTGGGAGAACTTCCTACACCAAGTTTAAGATAGTTTTTTGGGGTCGCGAAAGCAACGTGTGGTTGAACGTTATCATGCAGTAGAATGACTTTTCGTCTTCAGTGTCCTGTAAATGGCCTTTTTTATTTGATTTCATTAGTCAAACGGTCTAATTAGCAGTGACTAACTGACTCTGTTTTAGGAGCTTATAATAAAGGACACCCTTCGTGTTCTGCCAGATACACAGAAACAATTTCGGTTGAGGCGATAATGTTGTTGGTTTTCCAAAATCAACCCATGATTTTTTGCGCTGAGAATTTTCATGTACATATAATAAAAGCCATTTCTCATCTCCCGTCACGATTTTTCAGAGAAAGTCCTTTTGTTGTCTAGCGAACAGTGAAAGGCACGTGTTAATTCGTTGTCCAAGGTTATGTTCGCTCAGTTTATGTGGGACCTGTGGGACCCATCTTTCTACCTTCTATATTTTTCCCATTGCATGTAATCTTCATCAACTCCTAGTTGGGTTGCAAGTTCTTCCTGCGTTTTTGCCAAATTTTGGGCAAGTAAAGCTTCTAAGTAATTCGAAAATTTTGGAGGCTATCCTCAATCTAATCCTCAAGCTATTTTCTCGTTGGATTCGTAAAGTATGCAATGACGATGTGCAGGTTATCGGTTGCTATTGCCATTACTACTGTTTCGTGAGGTTATGTTTCTCGCCCGGTCTATTGATAAAACGTCTTGAAAAGGACAATATCAATACTTTAAAACCCAAAAGGACCCTAAAGTTAATTCTATTAAAGTTAATAGAGAGATGCTGGGATTCAACTTAAACCCGGTTTAAAAATATTAAAACTTGACAAAATGGCACGCTTTTAAAAATTGAGTACGAATTTTTTGGGAAAAATGTCCATTATTTGCAAAATTTCATTAAGGTCGATCAATTTATTTTTTAGTTATCTTGCACGCCATTCTTGAAAATGTAGTTTTGAGAAAAATGCGTTTAAAGTTTTGAGAAGTAAAAACTCTATGAAATGACTTACCGGCTAATCAGCGATTCCTGCGTCATTCAATAATCGTTCCTCTTCTTTGAAATGCTTATTCTCAGCTAGATGATTACTCCTAGAATATACCTGCAGCTAAAAATGCTGCTATTTCGACTATTTTCAACCCCGAATGCAAGTGTTTCGGAACGAAGCACCAAACGGTTGAATTGAAACTTTCATTTGTGTTCAGCGTTTGTTGCGTTTAATATTTGAGTTTCTTTCGGAACCCGAAATGGTCCGCGTCCTTCCTAAAAAAAAAGTTAATCTCTGCGTTTTAGTGATAGCCCTTTTTCCTTGGTGAGACTAGATTAAGTTTTGATGCTACTTTAGTTCTATTTTTGTTCCTCTTATGCCGGCCATACACGCTACGGTCTACTGGAGAGGTCTACCTGCACAGGTATGCCTGCGCAGGCATAATTTAATATAATTTAATAATAATATTATGCCGGCATAATAAAATAGCGACCCGTGTTGGGGTCGATCTCGATTTCGTTAATTAATTTAGTCTCAATTTTGTTGAGGCTTTGACAAACAGACGATTCTTCTTATGATTGATTGGAATGTCGTCTACTTTCGTTATGTTAATACTTTACCGACCGATAGCCTTTTTGTCGGCATTTTGCCGCCAATGCTTATCGACTGATAGCTTATTAATCTGTGGCGGAGTGAGCGGTGGGAAGTACCGTCGGGAAGTTAGCGTCAAAAGATAAAAATTTATGTTTTTAATGACTTAAAAAATGTTCCTTAAATACTCCTTATGTTTTCCTAATTGCTCCGCTGCTATTATACATTGATTAAAAAATATTTGTTGTATTAAGTACTATTCCAAATAATCAAGCAGATTGTCATATGAGTTTAATAAAATCTTAATGAAATAGTTACTCTCAATTTGCTTCATTTTGCATCTGTGACAGGTGCGTTCGAAGATGAGCCGAGAGTGCTGCACTTGGGCAATCGCAGTTATGAGGTACCAGGTTCGCGGCCAGATATAATAGTATCCGTGGCGTGACATATCATGCCCGGGAGGTGCTACCTCCTCATCGGCAAAAATTCGAATTAATACAAATTCATGTTTTTTGATTTCGACAATTATATTTTCTGAACCATAAATACTAAAAATTTTATAGGAAAAGCTGAATTCTTAGCCGATTCCGGGATATAGAGGAAACAGAGTGAAACAGAAAGAAAGATAGAAATAAAGAAGTGAAGAAGTTGAAAAGTAATGAATAGAAGTATAGAAGCTGATAAGAAATAAGGAAAGAGATAAATAAGAAAGTGAAGAGTGAAAGATAAAGAAACAAGGAAGTAAAGAAGAAATAAATATGGAAAAAGAAGAAGGCTTCGAAATAAATAAGAGGGGTGGTGCTTCCAAGATACCGGTATAAGAGACCGGCTGGAGGAAGAAAAATGATAACTCCGAGTCCAGGCACTGCCTTCGGCGATTCCCCCATTAGCCGAGTCCTGCGCGCACACAATTTAAAACAACTTCCAGTACTTCTAAATATGTTTGACGAGAATATCTGATTTCTAAGTTTTAATATCCAACTTTATTGATTTAATTAATTATTTTAATATTCCAAACACTTAATTTATTAATATTTCAATTCGAGCGTCATTTATTTTCGATATTTTACAATTTCAATTCAATTCTCATCTACACCACTATTTATATTTTTTCTAAAGTCTATATTTGCGTTTAAAAATAAAAATACAGATATAACAAATACGCTCTAATTCCTTTAAAATTTACAAAAGATTATTTACGAAAAGTTTTATTGGCAAAACGCACCTGTGAAATATTTTTTATTTTCTCGTTACAAGACAATATTTATAGATTAATGGAAATAGTGTCAGAAAATATTACAACAGTTACTCTTCGAGTCACAATGGTAGTTCACAAATATAGTAAGATTCACGAGAGCAGGAAACATCATTCATTAATCCATTATTAAGCAGAATCGCGCAATCTTCGTTTCCTGCGACATCATTAGGCTCGGCAAGAGCCCATCGATCGAATCCTGCTTTTTCCAGTGATTCTCCATGAATAGTAATCCATTCACCTTCCAGAAATATATCGTGCGCTCCTATATACGCGTATTGAACATCCCTATCCGCCATTATCTGTAGAAGTGCGTTTGCCTCTTTCACTGAATTGATCACAACCAGATGAGCTGTGCATAAAAAAAAATACCAGATATAAAATCCGCATAGGCATATCTTATTTTTACACGTTACCATTTTCATTGACGCAAGTTTTGTAAGCATCGTACCAGGCAAGCTTTCTTTTGTGAACCTTATATATACCAACATCTTGTATTTGAGTATAGTCATCTCTTACATTATCTATTGCTATTTTATTTTCCACCATGTTGGAACCCGAGTAGCCACCTATTGATAAACTGTTAATGCTTATTTTTGCATTACTAAGATTCAAATACGTTGTGGAACTTCCGGAATTAGCTGATCCTGTAACGTTGAGGACGTCTTTAGTAACGTTTAATAGTTGACTAAGATTAACACGATTCACTATTAATTTATCCACAATGGTATCGCCGGTTGTTGGATCGTCTCCATTAGCAAGTATCGTTCCTTTCCACGAAATTACTACTAAGTAAATTATTGTGCAAGCGAGATGCTTCGATCCAGAATACATTTTCACTGTGCCAAACGAGCAGACGCAGTCTTGGTTATAACCGTTCTACATTGCGCTTGATTTATATCATGCGTGTGATTCAGAGGTCAAGTTTATCTTGTAACATTACGAAGAGCAGATAAGTTTATTAATATGTAATATGACCTATGAAACACTTATTAATGATTTGTGCAAATATATTGAATACATACTGATATTTTGCTATTAAATCGCGAATTGCGGAACACTTTATACGTTGTAATGTTCCGAGGTTTCAGCCTTGACGGGGAGGCGAGAAGCAGATAGGCATTGAGATTAGGGACTCGAGGACTTATGCATAATTTCAAGGAAGAAGTGGGTCATTATGCAGAAGCTGGGAAAATCTTTGGGAACAGGGAAGAAAATGATATTGGACACTCGGAAAGTGTAACGATAATAATAATGCATGAATAGGCTGATTTTCAAAATACCGTTGTAGCGCGAAACGGGCTTTAAAATATTACAATAAACGATGAGATAAAACAGAACAAAGTTGATAGATGTTTCGTGATTACAATGTTTCGTGTTGCGAGTCTAACGATAACAACACCGAGAAAGTTCTTGCGTTGATAAACGAACGTTAAAAATGAAAGAAAATTCGTATCTCGAATTCGTACTGACGTGACGCTCTAGCCATGTGCAAGTAGAAAACAAGAAATTTTATAGCAGCAAGAAAATAGGGACTCGCTGTTTATCAGATTTTCGTGTCTGTCGCTAGAGCTGCACGAATTTTTATTGCGAGATCTCGTTAATCCATGCGCAACAAACAATCCTTGAACTGATCCACGCGTATTCGCGAGAGATCGTTGATCGCGATAAAAGAAAGACGTACTTATCGAATTCGCAACAAGAGAGAAAGGAAATGATTGCCTGGACGTTGTACGAGTGTTTTAATCTTTGCAGAATCTTTTTTCTTCCTGAGAGATCTATTGCAGTCCCTGACTTGAGGATTCTTCTCAATCGTCGCAAAACATCAGACTTTCAGGCGCGCGGTTTTTTTTCGTAAATAAGCGCGTGAGGTGTCTGCGACACCCAAATTCGTTGTTAATTATAATATAATTAAATTATAATATAATTAAAATAAAAATCGGTGTTATAATTATTATTATTATATTATATTATATTATGCTATTGTAGAGTATATTACAATAGTAATACGGCTTTACAAAAATCTTGTTAATTATTATTCCTTAGCGTCGTGTGGAGTTATAAAAATAGAGGATAAATGAATAAAAATTATAATTTTATGTTTCTGTTTCTATAGAGATAATACGCCACAAATTTCAGAAGGGATCACTAAAATGGAGGAAAAAATTAAGACAAAAAACATCATTTATTTCAATTGTTATAGTTTGGTTTTTAAGATAAATTATCTGTAGCGTGAAACCCAGGCTCGGGATTCGGATTTCGAATGATATTCGAAAGGAAATCTTCCTAGGAAGAAATAAGCATGAACGGTTGGAATTTTGACCTCGAAGGGTTTATTTTCTAGAGTATTATAATTCAGCAAGATCTCTTCTGCAATAACCTTGCGCGACTATCGTTGAATTTAGAATAAGACTGAGCATTTTGAGCATTCAGCTCTGTGATATATATAGTCGAAAATCTGCAGGCTAGAGGGCTAAGGAAATATCGGTTTTAGGGTAGATGTGTCAAAGGTTGCAGAAATGCACTTTGGTATATATATTAGGATAAGGATGCGTAATGTGGTCCAGGATGAGTCAACGTATGTTGAGCGATAGGATGTGATCTTTAGCCTAGGTATCATTGCCAAGTACTTGCTGAATAATTTTGGAGATGCGTTTCAAAATGTGACGTATGCCATAACACAATATTCAGCAGAGTTACCTTTGAACACGGAAAATGAGTTCCAGAAATTCGAACAGGCCGATCAATCGAAACGTAGTATGTATAATAATTGAAAATATGATGTGTATAAACAATGTTACATATGATATATTATAACCTGGAGGATGGGTTATCTTCAAGAGACGATCTGGAAAAAATGTGGGGTGTTTGGCCTGGGATTTGAACCCGGGACCTTTTGATTTCCGGTCGACGGCTCTGGCCACTGACAATGAGTTACGCCAACAGTTTGTTAAATTTTTCCGCAATTATACTAACAAAAATTCATTTTTATTACAATGTATGACAATTGTTATATTCACTGTAATTGGTCCACGAGTTCAATGTGTTTCTTTGACAGTTCGTAAGCAATACATTCCTTAGCAAATCACTCGTGGTTTTCCATAAAATAATGTAAATATATGCTTAAATAGAACAATAAAATATATTTAGTGAAAAACCACGTATATGCATAATTCGTAACAAACATTTAATGCAGTGACACGTGTATCTCGATAGAGACTCGATTGTTTTCGATTTGTGAAAAAAAATATATCGAATCGACTACAGATTATTATTAATATTGCGTTGAATAATATACTACAATATACATAATATTACAAAATTCCCTTGAAATTAGTCACAGCGACAATCATGAGGAAACAATATTATATTACCTTAAATATTCCAAGAATCCAAAAATCAGTCGAGCGACTGGAATCAGAACAAAAAAGTGTCCAAGCGCTGTCAGCGCCTAATACAATAGAAAAACCAGTAAGTCGGTACTTGCAGAAACCGCTGATTCTATTAGTCAAATTAAAATGTCAAGTCGAATAATAAATCAAATATCAAATCAAAAATTGACGTTAACACCTCAGAATACTAAAATTCGTTATCGCCACTAAAAAAAACGTTTAATATCAATTCATCATAATCTAAAAGCATCCATTCCATTACCCATTTTTGGATAGTTTGAATCAGCTCATGCTGCCCGTGATACGCGTTGCATTCATGTGACCACATGTTTTATTTGTGGTCTTTCTTTGATATTATTGTGCGCTTACACCATATCCACAATTTGTATTTTCTGTATAATAACAGTACGTTGTTTCAAAGAGGATGGGACGGATCTGCGCAGTAGAAGGATGTGGTAGCGGACGCAACACCGACATCGTGCAGAGGAAAAAGTTGGGCGTGCGTCCAGTGACCATGTTTGCTGTTCCAAAGGTGCTTAAGAATATTTTATTCCATTTGTGGCAATTGTGCATGTTCTTATGAATCAAAATAGCCAGTAGCTGTTACAAAGTATCAGCATAGCAGAGCTATCCATTCAGATTCATTCCGATATAGCCATAGTGCAGTTACATAGAATGTAGGGAATTCAGTGAGATCATTCTTTAAAATTATATATATAAATATAAATAGACATCGTTCTTTAGAATTATGTTCTGCATTACCAACAGAAGATATATACGAGAACTCCTACATCACAACCTTGTTTTACCAACGGAGTGTTAATCGGGTGTCATCTCGCGGCCGCTGATAACATTATTCGAACAAGCGTTGAATCAGGCTGTAACAGCTATATTACAGCTATATAATTACTAACAAATAACGGCAAACATATAATTGCATGGAGCATTATATTCTGACTATTTTCACTACATGATATTTAGATGTTGGAAGTACATAAGGAAAGATATGACTGCGTTAGTTATTTCATTATGGTTAATCTAAAAAAAATAACAATTTTTTACCAATATTTTCAGCAGCTATATAGTGATCATAAATATGACTGATACCACTATAAAATATTTTCCATGTGGAATTGTTCTAACGTCATTATATCTTTATTCATCCTATCTATCTGTTTATATTTTTATGGTGACAATTACGTAAGATCCTCCTGCAATGTTCCCTGCTTTACTACCTGAGAAGCAGATTCACAGTTAGTAGAGGAAAGCGAGGCAAAGCGGGCTTCTGGGGCAAAACGGACAGCGTGCTCAATAATTCCAAATGGTTGGGAAAATGATTTCTATATTTTTTCCCCGACTTTCTATGGATAAGAGAAGTTTGGAGATTTAACCTCGGAAAGGATATTATAAAATACTGCTGCTTTTTTTCTGTGACTTTCTTTTTTCTTACGAAAATATACTTCTTTCTCTATATAACAATATGAGGTATCGACAGTTTATTTGCTGGTTGCAATATGCCCGTTTCACCCTGGTTGCCCCGTTTTGTCCCCGGTTTGTCCCGCACACCCCTATAAGTTAGATCAACGAGGAATTTTAAATGGCTTGCTATGATATCAATAAGATATAACTACAGTTACTGTAGTATTTAGATAGAATTGATACGTAATTAATAATTTGTTTTTCAATATTCAATATCAACGTATCTTATTTACATTGATGATCCGTTCAAGGCGGTTTCCGTGATCATTGTCCCACTCCGATGGTCAGGCACGCATTTGCAAGTATGTTCAGTGAGCGGTGCTTCCCCGGGATCGAGGCATGGGCCTAATTCTTAGAAATGCACGTATAAAAGTTTTGTATATCATTACTGAATCATATATAAAGAAGAACCAATAGGCAAAATGTTATCCATTACTCCAAGATCCTCGAACGTGAAGATACACTTGGTAAGCGTCGCTTAAGATTAAACGTGATAATTTCTCTAGCAAGGTACACGGGTCAGTGCATAAAATGTGTATTACAAAGTGGTTTCGCACTAAATATATTTTATTTTTCTATTTAAACATATATTTACATTATTTTATGGGAAACCACATGTGGTTTGCTAAAAATTGCAAAAAATAATCAACTCGTGCACCGACTGTACTAGTATCTTTGTAAGCAATTAAACCAGAAAGAAAAACAAAGTTATGATTATTTTATTATTCGTTAATAACAAAGGCACATTAGAGTTTGAGTAATATGTAAAAACTTGTGTATTTTTGATGTAATAAAGTCATATCAATAAGTTCTAAATTTAGAATTATGTATCGTTCTTCTGTTGAATTCAGTCTACAATCAGATTCATATCAGTCTTAAAAAAGTTTTATAAAATTTTATATGTGATGAATAAACTATATTTACATTTTTACAGAGAAACATCAGAAACAAATATGAAGAAGTTTGTTGCATTGTTGGCGATCGTTGCGATTTACGCAATTGTTGTCTCAGCCGAACCTGCGCGTCCGGGAAGTCAGTATACAACTAGACGACCAGTTCAGCCGATCCGACCTGTCAATAAGCCCGTACCTCACCCGGTAAGTACATAAATACGCGTTAACATGATAAACTTCACTATTGTTATAAATTCATAATGTATTTCGCTATAAAGAAAATCGTCTAAAGTAAAAAAAATTGATATTTCATTTCAGCGTATCCGCCGTGAAGCATCTGAAGACGGAAACCGCAAACCTGTATCGGCACCAGGTAGAAAAATAAAGCCTCTAATTTCCTTAACCGAAGATGAATATCGCAGAATAAATGGTTTACCTCCAAAGCCAAAGGTGACTGCTGTTCACCATTGAAACACGTTATTGAATACGACTGTAAAATTGACATGTTATATTTTGAATGACACTTAATAAATATTTAACCAAATGCTAATAATTTGTTATTAGTACGTTTAGTATATTTTGGAAAATTCAATTATTTTTTAACGTTCAATTGTTTTAGCACAACTGGATGCCTTTTAAAATTGTTTGAATCAGCTTGTAAACCCAACTTTTATGTCATATATCTTATTTATATCTACATTTTTTTTTAACGAAAATCTTGTGATCTACGTGGAACTGTTTTATAAATTATACGTGTGGAATAGACGCGAAGGCATATAAAATAATTTTAAGAGCGTTGTTTTAGCTTTGGCCAACACGTCACAAATAACGTAGTCCACAATTTCGCGCTGGAGTAATTCTTTTTAATTGCCCGTTTTGTTATAACATTTGCCAGCACTAGGTGCCATTGCTTGCCGATATAGATGTAAGAAACAGAATCATAAAATTTCTGATATCGTATCATTTCCTTGAGTTAATCATAGCGATAATCAGGAGGACGAAATATTAGAGATTATTCCCTTTGACATTCCGTGAACCCTAGACTAGTTACAGTAACAATTAGCAGAAAGGCATCGAAAAAAATACTCTCTTAGGTACGACGAATAGCCACAGGCCTAACATAAGAAGCGCAAGTACCAGCAAGCCGGTAGTTAAGCTACCAGTAAATTAAATTAAATCGAATTAAGCATCAGTACATTTTAATATGAAATATCGTTATACCTACCAAAATTAACGTATCTCCTCCGAGGATATAAACAGCAGTTCGTCGATAGGGATCATTGCTCTCTGATAATTCTATTCTGATAACTCGTTTAATTCGAGACGGAAAATCCTCGAGAATAAGACAATAAGCATCAAATTGAATAGTGTTAGAAGTTACGATATTAAGGAACCTATTTTGCTTCCTTATAAATTCATCATCCTTACAATTCATCCTTATAAATTTCTCGATTTTAGACAGCACTGTAGTTCGTCTAATGTAAGTATCAGGAAGCATAGCTACAGCAAAGGCATTACGATGGAACTTTTAGGAATTTATTAATTCCTCTACCAAAATCTCTAAGTTCAGTTCCTAACGTCATTGTGATTAGTAGCTGTTTGAGCTATTCCCAAGCTTCTCCACGTATACACGGGAAGATTTCTTGAAACAACTGCATCAACCTGTAGTGAAGTTACTATAATATTGTAGAACTGTCAAGACTGCAGGTCCGGGTAAAAATATTAGGTACGGGACATATTACCGATTGATCCTTTTACATGGTCCATATGTATAAGATCCCGTACAGGTACGTCTAGCGAGACTATCCCGTACTTCACTTTTATTACGAAAAATAACTTCAGACTACGGGATAGATACAAAACAAGTCTGAGAATGATCTTTCCTGTACAATCAATACGACTTGGATCCGAAATAGATCTTCTGCGTACATTAAGAAATTAGAGCATTATATCATAGATCATTTATGGATCATTCATAGATCATAGATTCAAGCTATATTCACTTTATGGATAAGATCATTCTCGCAGCAATTTTTTAAATTTTTATCCAGGGGTATCTATCACCTCCAAACATTATTTCTAAAAATGACAAATCTCTGTCAACAGGGATCATAGTGATCATATGTGGTTCTAAATCATTGTCTACCTTATTTGAAACCGGATTACAGTCACCAGAAACATTATATGTTGTGGTTTTTGCCATTTTAGCCATAAATATTAGCATAGAGAACAGATATATAAATACTTTTCTCCGTGTCCCCTATCTAGTAGATCTAGTAGAAATAATATATAAGATTATAAGAGTGCGTGTAAGAGTTTATGGAAAAATAATAAGTGATCTCGTAGTCTGTGATTTATAGGATAATAAACCAAAGTGTGATTTTCTTTTATAATAAGTGTCGTGCTGTATAAAAATGCCAGCCCGTTGCATAAATCTATTAAAAATTCTCGCGATTTCTATTCCTAAACGATTACGAAACGTCTCACACAATTACGAGACTCCTAAATTCGCGGTAAACTGATATATCGAAGATTTCTATTGCCGTCTTATAATTTTATCGGCGAATTAGAGAAACGGCTTATGAATTCGATTTAAAACTGTAAATTCAATACTTGGATTAGAACCATTTTTACAAAACATCCTTCCATACGGACCTGATTTTGGCATTACAAAATTGTATACTAATGAAAAATTTAACGTCCGATGCTGAGCAGGTAATTAGAACATAAATTATGCATCTGACAATTATAATAAAATTGTTTCACATGTATTAATTTTGATAGACAAAGTTATGTAATTAAAATAAGTAACTAAACTATAACGGTTTCCGTGGTGTAGTGGTTATCACATCCGCCTAACACGCGGAAGGTCCCCGGTTCGATCCCGGGCGGAAACATAATTTTTATTTTTTTTTTAAATTCATATACTATATAATTAAGAATCATTAACACAATCAACAATATCTTGGAGCGAATAATTTACATAATATATTACAAAGTTAAAATACTGATAAAAAAATAATTATAATTACTGAAGCAAGCACTGAAACCTCATAAATGTTCATAAAAAGCGTTATCTGGAACAAAACACAGCTGTTTGGTTCTGTGAGTAAATATGACGTATCTTTTGCTGATGGCAAATTGAAAGAAATTTAAAGAGCGGTAGTTCCCCGATAGCATAAATGGCGCTATAGGTCAATGGGTGTCGCTGACCTTTGTGTATTTACATGATAATGAGACTGCCATAACCAGAAATTAAGTATTCCTGGATCAGTTATGCAACACATATTTCGTTCGGACAGCAAAATACAAACTTAATATTTGTTTTGAAATTGAATGATTATTGATGAACTTTTTTTAAAAGGAAACTGTGTATTCAGTGATAAAAGCTTTATTCCTTAAAGGCATAATAAAAGTATATAGTATATACAGCATATAGTATATGGTAAAAATTGTGTGTTTAATAAGGTGTTGCAATAAAATGGACTGGATGAACTATTTCGCGGAATTATTTACATTTCAACAATATTAATACTCAGATTCCAAGAAAGACAGGAGGTATCTCTTTATTTACGTAATTATAATTGGACTCGAATGCTAGTGCGTTATATAGATGTTCACCCGTAGCAGCTTGCTCGTAATCTAAATATAGTAGACACCCGTTAAGTATTAGTTCGATAACTGTTCGCTTTTCCGATTGCTCGTATATCCTGCGCCGTGGGGCATCCGGATTATCCTCACACGGAGAAAAGAATATGTATATTAACACATTGGTCATTTAAGTTCTTTACTTTATTACAAGTATAATTGTCTAATTTTTCTGTATAAGAAAAAGTACTTTTCTCCCTTTCTTAAATTGCTTTCTGAAATATTAATTAGATTAGATTAGACAGCAATTTTTTTAACCTTAAGCGATTGAAACGATCGACGCAAAATGGTTCCCGTACTCACGTCAAGCCCAGTGCGCAACGCCCAGTCGCCAACGTGTTAATATTTATTCGACAGCAAAGTATTAACGCTCACAATGTAGGACACGAAGGTCTTTATAGTGATGACGCTTGATCGAAAAGTAATGATTACTAAACTACTTGTAATCTATACAGTTGAATGCAGTTCATCGAAATCGGTATTTAACATTAAGCAGCCATCAAACAATGCTACCTATACAATAAATATTGTACAGCTGTTATTCATTATGGATGACTATAGACAAGGACGTCTATATAGACGTTCTATAAAAAAAAAAAAACAATTGATTTCTACCACTGTTATCTTCACGAAACATGTGATCTAACAATTTTTGGGATTGCTGAACCCAAATTTGAGGTCAAAGTTATTATATGCAAAATGGCGGATTCAGTATGGCAGCTAAACACATGAAGAACAATTCAATTTGTATGAAAAATAATTTTGAATTTTTTTATCGTCACTGAATTCAAATTTGGGTTAAAATATTTAAAAAAAGAAAATCGCGAATCTAATATGACGTTTAGAAATATAATAAAAAATACTCTAATGAGTCAACCACTTTTAAACATATTAATCTGAGCGTTTTTTGCATTGATTGTCACGATATTAGATCCTACATTTTGAATACATAAACTTAATTGAATAAGATTTAAAATACGATTCTTGAGATATACAAAATAAAAAAGTGTTCAAAATATACATATTGTACACACGTGTAAATATGTGCTCTCCGTGCACATGTATACTGTATATTTTGTGAGGTGTAGGGGAAGATGATATGATCTAGTACAAGGAACGTCAAGAGTCAGTAAAATCTTGAATTTATTTGCTAATCAACTATACACCTTAAAACTACCATAACCTTATCGCCCGTCTTGTTCTCAAGTCACATGTGTGAGTATGTGCGCGTGTGCGTGTGTGTGTGTTAAAGGAGGTAGAAAAGGGTAAGATCGTCTGTAGTCGTTATTCTGTGGTGTACACGCGATCTCTGTTTTCTCGTCCCTCCTCTCAGTCTCTCCGGGCTTTCCCTAATTTCCTAGTCCTCACTCTCTCACTCTCTCTCTTCCTGACCATCGCGCCTTTTCAAGCTTGTTTCTCTTCCTTCCCTTCACTAAAATATGTCTCTAAGCTATTTTTTATAAATTCTTCTCAATGCAAAGTAATAAGGAAAACTTTTGTATGAATACCGCGATGGGATTCCCCTGTCTTCGTTTAAAGCTTCGATTTGCTGCGCGTGAACGTCGTCAGTCACTCCAGTACCTATATAAGACGCTTGCAGTTTACTAGCCACATATTCTCATTCGTTCTTTCGCACTCAGTATCTTCAGCTGTGTCAGAAGCAAGTAAGTAGTCGAGATTAGTAGCTTTGAAACTATTTAGTAATGGTTTCTTTTATGTAATGCACGTGACAATAATAAAGTGATAATTCAGTAGTAATGGATGTTTCCAAAGCATTGACAATTGTCATGAAAAAATTGTATCAGTATCATGTAATATATTTTGTAATTACTTCTCTTGCATTTTTCTTTTTGAAAATCTCTTTTTTTACATAACTTTAATCCTCAGCCTTTGCCTATAATAACTCTCTGCAATTTGCTTTAATTCATATTAGGGTGATCGGTGTCATCCAGATTGCAATATACTTTTACAGTTTTCTCAATAAATATAATCTTTCGAAAAATAGTTTATATTGATATTTATTTAGATCGCAATTTTAAAAACCGGTTGTACAATTTTATTTCTTGGGAAGACTAATAGGTTTTGCTTTTCTAAGATCAATTTTGAAATACGTTACTATATTTGTATGCCTTTTAATGTGTACTATTTCGAAATATTTATTTGCAGATCTTCCAAGATGAAGTTTTTCGGCATTTTCATGGCCTTGGTCATCGTTGTCCTCTTGGGATTCACAACAACCGAAGCACAGAGATTCAAGTATAACATCCCACCATTCAATCCACGTGGACCCCCCAAACTACCGCCCATCAGATTCTGAATATTCTAAAAGGAAGAAAGAAGAATTGGTTGATTAAAAAATCTGTATTTCATAATTAAATATAATGCATATTTGATAAACATTTTTGTTCATAATAAATACCATATTAAATGTGAGCATCTGAGATTTATTCACTAAACGGAAGGGGAGGACGTACGTGGTAAACTGAAAAATGTTGGTGGGCAAAATTCATATCCAACGTTTATGTACCATTAATAATTCCAAATTTTCAACATTCTTGATTTTAATAGAGCATATACATGAAGTCCGTTTTTATCGCGACGATAAATATAGAGAATGTGCGATTTTGTGATCTTTGCTTAATTGTACTTCAAGGAAAATGTAGTTGAAACAATATTTTTAGCCCGTAATAGCAGTGTCTCTTGAATAATATCATATGAAAATAGTTCCAAATTTAGTAGAAGATATACTTAGTATGCCAAATACTTCAGTAGACTTGGTTTAAATCCACAACTACAAAAGGTTGCTTCATAATGAAATGGAATTATATGCGGTATGTTAACTAGAATTATTGTAGTAGTTGAGAGGAATGAATAAAAGAAATAATGAAAATGTTTAAATCGCAACTGGAAAGAAGGGAAGAGAATACAAGATATAAAAAAAAAACCTAAAAATTTTATAAAAACAAACAAATTATGACATGAATATGGAAGTAAGAATGGAAAAATAGGCCCTTAAAAAATGTATGAATTTTTCAAAATAAATAAAACTTAGAAATATTAAATTTTCGTTAATAAATAACTATTTGTTAAGTTAATTCCAGGATAGCTGGATCCGCTACCCCGACTATATTTTAAACGACTTTACAATCTATGTATTTTAAATGGTTGGTCTGTCTCAGTCTAACTATCTCGGAATTACCTTGTTAATATTATATGTAAAGTTTGATTTCGCGACTTTTAATTCACGGCTGATATAAGAGCTAGTGTTTCTAGTTCAAACTATATTAATTTTTTTCGGAGTTAGTGCTTTTAGAACTAAAATAGCACGCTAGGTGTAAGGTATTTTGCTATTCGATCTGTATAACACAATGATTCCATAACGCTGTGATCAAGCGTCGATGTGACCTCGATTTATTTTGCTGGTTCGTACATTTTCAATACAGAAAGGAAGTTCTGTAACTTATTAACGACAGTTTTTAGTGTCCTTATATTTCAATATTTTTATTTGAACAATTACAACTATACGTGGGTAGTCGGGTGGCGTATCTGGTACGACTACAATACAAGCAGTTACTCTACAGTTTCATTAAGTTTAATTATAACGTATGAGAATAATAGAGGTGAAAAATACCGCAATCAGTAGTATTAGCGATTTTGAAAAGTCGCACTTACTGGAGAATGGAACAGTTTGTCGAACTTCGCCGCGACGGTGCTGCCACGCGTTGTGGCAAGCCGTGGAAACACGCGTAACGCAGAGTATAGGTTCTTTTGCTTGCTTGTACGACGCCGCGCCTTTGCTCAACAGTTTACTACGTTCAAGTGAAAATATTCTCTTTAAACTTTTTGCCGCAGGACTAAAATCTGGCTGGAAAGCTAGAGACTCAACATTGTGATTGGGAGAACGTAACGATATGTGCGTTAATGTGGAAATTTGTAGTTTATATATATATAAATATATAAACACCGACTAACTAATTGTAAGTATAGCTTGCGAAGACTGAGCACCACTGGCAGTGGCCTGCTCATTTTTAGGTTAGTCGAGATGTCATGTAAAGTTGACACATGGAAAATTTTCCCTGCATGCCCTTTTTTGCTTTTAATCAGTCATTCTGTGCAACAATGTGATAAGTATCGAAGAACATGGAGTGAGAAAGGAATTGTCGACGCTAGAATGCACATATAAAAAAAGGCTCTTCCGTTCCCCTTAATGTGAGTACCGGAAATAGGACATTCTAGATTAAATTAGGTAATTTGTTTTGCATAGCGTCCGTTTATTTATTTTATATACTATGTTCTTACTTTCGTGACAGCACCTAATTACACTCCTAAGGTAGACCGTGCTTTAAGAAATGGGCTTTGTTAAGTTTTATTAATTCCCCGCTCCTCTATTCTTCCCGTTGACGATCAGCTAATGAATAATGTGCTGATTCTCGCGGGGTATTATATCGCGTACACAGTATCAATGTTTTATCTTGCTGCGTCCCTTAGGACGCTTGGCGCCCGACTGCGATATCGAATTAATCGCTCTTTTGATATTCACGACATCCCAAGGCTTGTTACGTGTGAAAATTAAGAAAAAACGTTACAATATGTATGCAAATAATAAATATATTAAAATATTTATACAAAATTCAATAGTACGCAAGGAGACAAATACATCAACTCCATCACAACTTTCTACTGTTCTTCAAATTCAGCATCAGTCTCTTCAGCTTCAATTTCTCTCCTGAATCTTAAACCAACTCCGGCGCCTAACTGAGGTTCCACTCTGCCACCGCGTCCCGTCTGTCCTTGACCGTAACCCTTGAGGAACAAACCATTGTCAAAGTTGTGCTCGAACCTGACCCCAGCGTGGGGTTGAACTCGACCAGATTGAACGTTCAGTCCACTGTAGGCATCGACTGTTCGCCTTCCGGTGTCAGAAAGTCGGTGTTCGTAGTTCACGTTGACTGATGGTTGCTGCCGGGAATTTCCAACGGGAATGTTTCCCTGCACTCGAATGCTTCTGTTCGGATCATCTTCACGTCGGAATCGATACTGTAAAGGTTTTATAATTAGTTTACTGAAAGAAAATCCATAGAAATAACTTATAAATAGAAAAACGAAGGAAACATACTTGTGGATTATTCGGACGTGGGAAAGTAGGTCCAGTTGAACGAGATGGCCATTTTTGGTTCGGCAAGGTGGCAGACACTGCGGCTACGGCGAACAAGAGGGCGACAGCGATGAACAATTTCATGTTGAATATCTAAAAATGAAAATGATATGTTAATGATAATTGATTCAGATAATTTAAGCATATAGGAATGTAATTATCGATGATTCCGTTACAATAACTACCACCAAATTTATAATTTAGCTAATTGTATTTTGTCAATATGAGAATTGAATAAAATAATAAAAACAAATTTGTAAAAATATATCAAAGAAATCTATTTTATTGACTCATGTAAAACTGAACTCGTAAGAATCACTTACTATCAATTATCTGCTACTTATCGTTTATGTTGCTACTTACTACGTACCGTACTGCTTCTCGAGAGAAGATTGGAGAGCGAATGTATCTCTGGTCTGAAACCCTGACTTATATATGCATTGTTCAACGATATTAGTAGACTAGTATCGAACGAGCAACGCGGGATTACCCGATACATTTTGTGCTGTGGGGGAAGCACCAAACTATCGAGTTTAACTATCAGATCTTCTTTTTTCATTTCATTCTCTTAGAACTGGGGAATATTTTTTTACACTTTCTGATGAGGTGGCGAAATTGCAGACGACAGTGAACTGATAACCCAACAAGCATAACAAATTATGCTGCGATACACGATGCCGCGTACAATACGCCATTTCCCTATGGCTAGTACTTATTGGATAGGTAAGGTAAACTGGAGATAAGTGTTCTAAAAGTTTGTATTAAATCGATGAGGTTCACTATAACGTAAAAATCGAAATATTTATAAATGTCCAGAAACACCAAACTTACAGATGAGATTAACTTAATAAATAGTGCAATCAGTAGGAAAAAAGAAAGAAGAAGTAAGGCTTAAAGAATGACTCATTTATTGGAGATCCATTCTATAGCTTATATGTGTGTTATGTTGCAAATTAATCGCACTTTACATAATATCCCATAAATATTTCGTACTTTCTTCTGTTTCAGACGTGATGCCGTAGTGAAAGAGAAGTAATAAAATAGATTAACATTAATGAATTTAAATTTAATTATAAAACAATACATATAATTGATTCATTGCAAACATTTCCTGCTCCTATCTACTTTAACCTATTTAGAATCAAGGGGAAATATATGATTCAGTAATTTTAATATCACATAATTTTCATACAAAACAACAATAGTCATCAATTATATCTAATGTATTTAATTTTCAAGAAAAATATTTAAATAACGAAGCAAATTAATTCTTTTTTTTTTAAATGCATTTTGCTGTTAACTTATAGCAAGAACATTCTTAATAAAAATTAAACCAGCAGGAGGGCATAACTTATAATGAGTAGAAAAACCAAAGATATAAATTGAATTGACAGAAAGCAATGTAATCATAAGATATCTTTGTATAAATGTATCTTTGTCAACGTTGTACAAAATGTTTTTTATAGTTTACTATATTAAATCAAAAAGCTTTTATTCAAGGTACAATTTAATTGTAACTCGTAAATAACTTGAAGTTCTTTCTTTACATATTTCATTTCCACATACTGTACAAAGAAAACAAAGCAAAGATCATTTCACTCTGCATAACCACTTTGTTCCACTCTCCTTTACATATCAATACTTCAAGAAGCTAAATCTTTAAGTTAATATGAAGAAGAGAGCAGTGAGACATCTACAAGTAGTAGATACAAGACTGGCAGTTCATTATCCAGTCTTTCCCAAGTATAAAGATGTTAAAATTACAAAGAAATTAAACTACAATAGTATAACCTTTTTAGTATTTAGTATCTGACTTGTTAAGAATCTAATAACCATCTGTAGGTTCATAGAAATACAATTTACCTGTATGAAATTAATTTAAAGAAAATTGAATAATAACGACATTAATGAAAAATAATTTAATTTTATTCTTTGAAATTTTTACAGAAACACCATGCAGGAATTAGTTTAGGTGGTTCAAGTAGAATGAAATTAGAAATATTTATATGAATCACTATTATAAGATTCCTTAACCGATAATTTGATTATATTTTTCCATTTTCGTAATAGCTAATATTTATACAAAGCTAAATAAATAATACAGTGAATAATTTTTAACCAATTCTGGCTCTTATTAACAAGTTTACTAATCGAGACTGTTACGTCCGACGCAACGCAACCCCTTACCCCCCCCCCCCCCCAACATCCACATTAGCGAAAGGTCGAGGACCACAACGATTGTAACCGATCCTCGACGAACATGCG
>JARQSW010000558.1:0-66589 GCA_030142375.1 Calameuta pallipes | reverse complement strand
AGAGAGAGAGAGAGAGAGAGAGAGAGAGAGAGAGAGAGAGAGAGAGAGAGAGAGAGAGAGAGAGAGAGAGAAAGGGCGAAACTACCGAGAACAGCTGCCAAGCGGCTAATAATTAGTCGAATTCAGTTTTATGACACTGAGAGAGCGCATACGTATAACGTAAAGCGTGGCGCATGTTAAAAAACGTGTAGAAGCCCAGCAAGCCTAAGCGGCCGGTTAAAGTCTAATTTTCAGGCTGGCTGATCCCGTCGGAACCGAGGCCGGACGTAGAGGTATTGTACCTCTCTTATAAGTCACTGGACGGTACTAATTAAACAATCGAGAAGGGAGAATACCGAAGGTGTGTTCTACGAAACGTTTGTGATTCGACGCGTCCTCCTTCGTTGGGAAAATGCGTGACGGTGTCGATTCGAGTGGAACGGCAATATAACGGAGTGACGAAAAAAAAAAAGGGAACGAGAAAAAATATATTAGAGAAAGAAAATTACAAGAAGATGCTTAAGGCATTCAGGTAGTTGCTATCAATTCACAAATAGTTTTACTTGGTGGAATTGAGCAATTTTTCAGGTAAAATTATCCGTTATCTTAATTATCAGCTTATCAGGAGTCATGAGCTAAGCGTATGTAAAATATTTATACACATATCCGTATATGCATATGACTGACTGACCTACCTCCTGTACCTAGTATCTTAGCGAACTCATATGTTACGTTCACAGGCCTTTGTATAAGCATATCCATTTTTATATAGGAATAATAAAAATGGAAGGAAGTGTGACTGACATATGCGGTGCCTCTTCAAATTTCAATCGAAACGAACAATACCAACGTTAGCGAAAAGGATTCGCAGGGTTCGAATTTGCATCTGTCACTGTCTTCCATTGTCTTGGCTAATTTTCGCGACCCTCCTTCGTCAAGCTCAGGGCGCACACGCCATACGAATACGAATTAGCCATTCCCATAGACAGGAACGTTAGAGTATGCAAAAGCGCGTTTCTCCATCGAGTGGAATAGGGTTGCCAGTTCTACACCCTTTTAACCCCCCACTCATTGAACGTTACCACCCCACTAGCTTGTTTGCCTATGCATTTTGGCGATGAGGGTGCTGGGGATGTCTCGGCTTTCTATTTAATATCAAGGGTGCGTTCGGTGCTCGATTTTTACTAGACAAAACTTCAAAAGTCTATGGCACTTTTGTATATTAGATGCTTCTATTTATAGTATACATCATTTATATGGTATGTGCCTCGAACATTCACAAGCGTGGATACATTTTGCGGTTTTCAAAAATGTTGCTGGTATACGGTCAGTATAATGTAGCGATGCCGGAGACAAGAGAAAAAAGGGAGTACTAAAAGGAAGAAAAGAAAACCGCTAAACCTCAGCCTCGCGAAGGCATCCTCTATGTGACTGCGTAACATCGTGACCGCCATGATCATTATTTTCTAGAGTCGTTTGAGCGTGAAGTACGAAGACTCTTGGCGAGAAAAAATTATCTCTTTCAAGACGAAATTGTAGTAGCAAAATTAATGAAAATTACGGTTCTATAAATTACGAGTAGGGATATATTACGCGCATGCGCAAAAGTAATTGTTTACTTACAATTCATATTTGCTCTGTAAGAGCTCACCAATTGGGGCAAGTAAGGAATTGCACAAGTCCAGATTCCACATGGTTCTGCAAATGGAATTAACGTGAATGTTTCTCATTAGAAAATATAATTTTTTTAAACATATTCTTCCTTTAGATTCTACGAAGAAATACTTACGGCTTCAATGTAAGGATTCCTAACAGGTCTACGATTACGGACAGGTCATTCATGGCTACAGCTGAATCCACTGCTGCCTGAAAATTATTATAAATTATCATTAAAAAATTGTCCCTTTTTGTTATATATATTTATTTGTATGTTACGGAATTTATATAAGTACCTTCAAGTCTTTATTATGCCATAGGGAATAGATTATTTGAAGTGATCGATGGCGACTCGCTAATACAGCCATCATGGACTCGTGGCCACGCATCATGCTATTTAGCACTTCGGCTTCAGACATTTCTGGGAGAACTCCCATCTGTGTATATCCTAAGCCTTGTCCCGTGTACTTATTCTATATAAGAAAACGAATAGAATAAATCATTAGCAAATAATATTTATTTCTGAAAGCAATTAAAAGCACAGAAAAAAGTCTGGTACTGACCGGTAAGAAAGTTTCCACATCCAGACCATAAGGTCTGTCCGCACTCATGGGAACGAATTCTTCCTTTTCCTTATCCTCCATAGTCGGTGCTCGTAACTGCGGCACTCTAATATCGACCTTAGGACTTGGTTGCACCTGTGCCTTATTTGGCCTCTTAGCAGCAGGTGCATTACGTGCTGAGAGAGGCGATGAATTAACAAAATTTCTGCTAAGTGAGGTCGACCGGGATTGGGCAGTGTTTGGTCTATTTAATGCAGGATCCGAGGGGCTGTGTCTTATGTTAATTCTAGAACATATATTAATAAATCCTTGAATGAATTATCATTAATTTATTCAGACGCATTACTCACTGTACGGGGTAGTCACTGTCGTATCCCTGTTCTCCTTCCCTACAGCTACTTTGTCTCTTAAGGAAATGCTTAGGCGAGTCCGGACTTGGTGCTCTGTTCTTAAGTTTTCCATCGTCTATAACAGGAGAAATGGCAGCCATAGGAGCTACTCTTGGTGTAAGGGTTGAATTTGATCTCTGAGGACCGAGTGGAGGATTTCCAAGAGTAGACTTTCTTCCGGGTAACGGAGTTATATTCTGTCTAAGAGGCGGTATTGGCGTAAGGTTCTTCGAGTTTCTAACGGTATTATTCGCTTGAAGATTCGCCCTTATTTGACTTGTGGACGTTATTAAATTCCTCTGTACAGGAGGTGAAGATTTTATTGGATGTACTCGTACAGGGACTGGCTTCATCATTGGCGGTGTTGCTGAAGGTGCCGTTGATACTGATGCTGATACCGGAAGTGATATGGATGGTATCGAAGAAGGAGAAAAGAGTTCTGACCCATCATTCGGATCCGTAGCGCTCAGATTTGACATCGAGGTAGATAAATTTTGAAGGATTTGTGGTTGCGTTGGATCTAGAAGAAAAAAGAAAATTATCAAAATGAATATATATAAGGACGTATGTAAAACTAACTAGGGTCAAAGAAACGCCACTTTTGGTGAAACTTACCTACTTCTTGAGGCTCCGGAAAAGCCTCAGGTTCTGGCGGAGGAGTGCGAGACACTGAAACATACCGTGCATAGCATGCTTTTTCACAAACTGTACAACATTCAGTCGTCCGCTCTTTAAAATTAGGATCTGGTGCGCGTCAGAGTTTAATGTACAACGTTAATGACCAAACATGCCGAATAGTATAATAATCAAGGATTATTGAGTAGATCTATGGTTACGATGACAAATAATAGGAGACACAGTGCAAACAAAAGAATAAACTCGTTTGATTAATTAAATTATACTCACGGGATCTATTGGGTTGAAATACATCCTGGTATTCGGTTACATTTGGTATATCCGCGAAGGTGACTTCATCTTCGGGATCTGTTCCAGATTTATCGGCTTCTTCAATTGTTTTCACATCCAATCTACTTAAAGTAATTCTTATGGTTATTTAGTATCTCTTAGTGGAAATATAAATGTTCTATACGTACGAGTGTTTCTTTAAGTTCGGAGGTCTTTCTCTGGAGAAACTTTTTCTCAAAGAATTTCCATGACTGAATGGCGAGACTGGCGAAGTGATTCCTCCTAAAGGCGCAATTTTCTTAAGATCACACACGTATAAAACTATATTTGCAATGTGAAAGGATGCACCTATCTGTAAAAAAAAAAATAATATTGTTTTTCATTGTTTTCTTGTATTTTAATATAATTTGATGACTTACAAGCTGGTTTTGTGCTACTGCGATATCCTGCACTTTTCCCCAGCCGGTTGGGACTGTATCCAGAGTTCGCGAAGGCTCCCATCCATAAACTTTTAGGACATCGGTGCTACCAGCAAATAGACACTCCCCACCTTGGCTGAAATATAAACACCTGAGGAAAAAAAATGAGTTTATTGACAAGCTCATCGGATATCATTATGTAAAATGTACCTAACAGCTGATGTATGATTTTGCTCTGTTGTTGAAACTAATTGGAAGGATTCAAGGTCCCAGAAATGAACTGTTCTATCAGAACTACCACTAGCCAGTAAGAATTCATGAGGATGAAATTCTACTGTTGTAGCCGGTCCTCTGTGCTCCGAAAATTCTTGGAGTTGTCTACCTGCTTTGAGGTCCCACAACTGAACCAATGAATTAATTAATAATTAGATACATTACTATAATCATTATTCATAGTGACACGAAGCTATAATTTACCTTGACTGTTCCTTCTTCTCCAGCACTAGCAATCCACTGACCATCTGGACTAAATTTTAAACTATTTACAGTCCTGTCATGTCCTTTGTATGTGAAGATACAGCCTTTCCTTCGCATGTCCCATAGCTTAATTGCTGTGTCCAGACTGCCTGAAGTCAGTAACTCTCCATAAGGATGAAAATCCATACATCGAATAGCTGCCTTGTGTCCAGTAAGAGTTCGTACAAGCTTGGCATGTTCAAGATCCCAAATTTTTAATGCACCTGTTTGTGAGCCAGCGCACACTAGATCCTCTGTTTGACCAAATCGAACACATTCAATGGGAGTTGTGTGTCCACTAAGGCTCTATAAAGAAAAAAACTATAACTGTTGTCCAAAATTTTATTTGTCATAGAAAAGGCAATAATCGAAAGCAACAACACACCATAATACAATTCTGTTTTCCAACAGCCCATAGATTCACCTTCTTGTCATCACCACCCGTAACTAAAACCCTGCCTGATTTATGGCCTAACGCAAGACAGTTGACATTTGATGTGTGAGCAACAAACTCCTCTGCACAAAAGAAAATGTCATTGCTTTATTAAAAAATCTGAATATAAGCCAAGAATTCATAAGATTTTAACTACAGCAAAATAAATCATGAAAATATTGGATAATCAGAAAGTAATATATTACATTCCGATACTCTACAGGTGCTATATACAAAAGGACAGTGTCCTGTCATTATTATTTAAAAAGTCAGAGTCTAGCTACAATAGATAGAGATGTCACAACGAGCAACATTTAAAAGAATACATAAGATCATTCACGAAGTAGGATCCTGAATTGTCCGGATCGCAATTGGACTCACGGAGTTTCCAAGATCTTTTCGTAGACGAAGCCATGCTGGGATCGTGAGACTCTTGGCGAACGACTTATTTGGCAGCGACGACAATCCGAGGTTTCAATTTATTACAGAGACAGGACTTTTTTTTCGCCGAATTGAAGTGCAACATTTTTGACTCCACGAATGATATCGCGCACGTTGATTCACTTCAGTGGCGTGTGCACGTCATCACCCTGCCGCAGAAAACAACAAGGCAATTTGTCGTAGCTAAGTTTCCCGTGTTCCTTTGGAAAACCCGTCGTTCTGCCTTTTCGTCGTATCTCATTTCTTCGAGTCGTACACGTTCGTGGGCAGCGCGAAGTGCCCTGATGTTGTGAAATATCGAAATCCTTTGCGAGAATCGAGAACACTTTCCAATCGACTGCACCTACAGATACCTATTTAATTTTCAGTTGAGTTTAATAGAAATTTGTTTTATTAATTCGTTATTAAAAGGAACTGGGAAGGAATTTCTGAATGTTTCGATCGATCCTGAGTAATTTATTGAATTGTCTTATACTATTAATTGCTGTACAGACTTTTTCTAATTGTTGGTAGTGTAAGTTTGCTTTTGCGAAATGTCAAAAATCATGCAACATTAATGCTCGATATCTACTTATCGGTAAACTATTTAGACTTTTTGACCCATATTGACATAAGAAGTACTTCAGATTTTATAACTTAGCAAACGGAATCCTAAAGAAATGCTAGCCAGCCTTTGGAGTTTCCCTATAAGGAGATCTTCATTGAGTACAATCTCCACAACATGGCTCTCCAATTCTAGTACAGATTTAACCAAATGCCTGAGGCGCATTTCTTATGTACAAGGACAATTTACTGAAAATCGTGTACGAGAATATTTTTACTATATTGATCATCAGGGCATGGTACGTAATATTTTACTTTGATGAGTAACATCTTCATGTGTTACTTAAAAAGTAATTGTTTTATATAAAAGAAATTAATTATCACTATATAATTAGGCGTGTCTAATTTCTACAGCTCTTTTTAGATGATGCTCGTATGAAAAACTTCACATCTTGTTTTAAAGGTACATATTCCATCTATTTTAAAATGATAGAGCTTTGTTATGCTTATGAAATCCATTGCAGAAAAGAAATTTCTGGCTTTTTTCTTCCAAAGACTCAAAAAAAACAACACTGGACGATACTCTGAGTTTCCATATTTATCAATATGTGGAAAAGAGCACAATTTTATAAGATGCAATGATGTACCTATAGTTTTTACTCGCGTGCTAGAAAAACAGAATTCTAACACTGGTGAAACAGATTATCAATTTGGATATGCTCATGCAGAAGAATTTCTATCGGTTAGTGATTGAGGTATGTCATTAGCTTATTTATAATAATTTAAAAAAAAAAAACTACTTTCAGGTACCCTTTGAACCAGACAAGATTTATATGAATATTAATACAGGAAGGATCTACCATCCTGCACCAGAGAGGGCAGGAGGTATAGGATTAATAATTTCAAAGCTTGCCATAGAATTCAGTACGTTTTTTGAATTCGAAAATCGCGTGGATGATGGTCCAACACATTTTACATTCAATGGGAAGAGATATAGTCTTCAGACCGAATGGCACAAAAATAAAATAGTCTTAGATGAAAAGTGAATCCTTCTTATTTCATTTTTAATAAAAATATTGTACATGTTCCAGCAATATATGATTTTATATTTCTCTTAAACTTTAATGTCACTGATTGAAAATATCTTTGCTGTCCAATCATCGGACACAGTCAGCACACTATTTCCATCACTAAAAAAAAATATATATAATAAAAATCTTTTATTAATATTATAATAATTGAACTAACCTTGATATGTACATATCGAGAATGTCAGAAGTGTGACCTAAGAAAGACTGAAGGAGGCGACCTGATTTTCCATCAAAACATCTCAATACGCCATCAAGGCCTGCAGAAAATAGCAATGACGTAGCTTCCTTCCACATCAATTTACTCAAGCCACTTTCTTGTTGGATTTCATGTCTCACAACCTGGATAAAGGAACATTTTTTTAAAAGTGATGTACATCCTTTTTACATAATTACTGTATTACCTGCTTTGAAATTTCCCAGATAAATATTTCTCCTGCTAGGGTTCCGGTAGCCGCTACCGGAAATCCAGGATCTTTACAAAACGCTGCAGCTTCCACCCAGTTTTCTTTGCTCTCCTCTGCACTACTGCTGCGTTCCTCATTCCTTTCCGTGTCGCTTCTTAAATTTTGAAGAATTCCAATTACCTGTATATTTTTTGTTTTGAAATTTTGTGTTTTACGTAAACTTACGATATATAGTTACTATCTCGTGAGTCTCACCTTACCAGTCTGAGATGTAGATAGTATCGTTTTACCATCTACGGCAGTTGATATTAATAAATTATTGTCAGAATGACAATCGAGAGCAGTTATGCAGGCATTGTGTCCCTTATCTGATGAAATCGAGGCTGATACAGAACTAGATTTTAAATCCATTATGCGAATCGAGCCATCTTCATACCCTATGGCAAGACGTTTACCTGCATAGTGATGAAATAAATCAATTTTATTTATGCAATATGGAATTGGAGATTGCAAATCTTACCATCAGGCATGAGTACACCTGTCTCGGCACGTTGTCCATATCCTTGTAATATTTTACATTCTCCACTAGGAATTTTCCACATGTATACTTCACCATCAACAGAACCACCAAATAGAACATTAGCTGTTGTATGCCACCGTAACCACTAAAAACAATGTAAAAATTGTTGTTATAATTTATTGAGATTCTATTAAGTTGCATAAACCCTTCTGTACACTTACAATGGCATCGCCCATATTGTATTCCCATACTAAGGATTTATCAATCATTTTCCATACTTTCACTATACCAGACATGTCGGCTATAGCCAAGTAGGAATCATCCTTATTAAAATCAGCAAAAATAACACTATCTTCGTACCCTGTACATTCTAAAATAATTTCTCCACTTATGATACTCCAAACAAATGCCTTATCATCTTCACCCCCTGTCACCGCTAACTTTCCATCTTTACTTAAGGAACCACAAAATACTGATCCTGGAATATGATGAACATTAAATCTTAGTTTCTATTATCAATAATCTGTATTCTTGTTACCTTGATGTTTTGTAAAGGTACAGATAGCATCGTCTCTGACAGGGTGATCCTCTTCCATTTTCTCTTCCTCATCTTCCTGCTCTATTCCTGTGTCATTTCTTGATAATACTTCTATTACTTCTTCAACATCTCCAACATATACTAAATCACCCTCATCCATATCTTCATCCATGCTAGGAGAAGCTGGTGGTGTATCTTTTTGTAACATCTATAACATCATCGTATAATTCATAAAACATAATACTGATATGCAGTATTTAATATCATAATATTTCAATATTCCATAAATTTTGATTTTAAGAGGCACGCATTATGAAAACTTTATCACGTATTTTTACTTTACATACCTTATTTTGACAAGTTTTAATAAATTGACAGTAAATAAAAAAACTACTCCACTCTAGGGAAACGCACGTCGTGCAACTGAGCCACGTGCTTTTTTATATAAGTACTCTTATACTATATATACATATGTATGCAAATTATGAGACACTGGTAAATGAAAATGACTGTGCCACCGTGACATACTTGATCGATAAAATAGAGATTATGATTTAATGACAACAGTGTTGACTGAAGAGATAAATTAGGTTGAACATCTTATGGGATATAGTGTCGCTCGAACCGTCGGGAAATTAGCGTCGCAAGATAAAAGTTTATATGTTTTTTAATGTCTAAAAACAAAAACATCTCGATGTGCGTGGCACATCTTTCCATCGCAAGTGGTTATTAATGCTCCTTATGTTTTTCTATTGGTCCACTGCTATTATACAATGATTAAAAAATTAAAACAGAAAAAATTTTATATTGCTATTCCAAATAACCCAGCGAATTTTCATATGATCTACTAAATGAATCAATTGCTCTCAGTTTGCTCGGTTTGCTCTACTTTGCTCTGTAATTTGTTTTTTATTTTATTAAAACAACTTTAAATAAAAAATAAAAGGTGCTCTGGAGCACTACAGATGTGCTCGAAAATGAACCATATTGTGTACGTTTGCAATCGAGCCAAGAGATAATGAAATTTTACTTGTTCTTTAAAGATGCTGTAATAAAATAAAAAACATATTGCGGAGCATTTCTAGCAAATTGAGAGCA
Source organism: Calameuta pallipes (assembly GCA_030142375.1). Classification (NCBI taxonomy): domain Eukaryota; kingdom Metazoa; phylum Arthropoda; class Insecta; order Hymenoptera; family Cephidae; genus Calameuta; species Calameuta pallipes. The sequence continues at coordinate 57,093 of JARQSW010000558.1, read as the reverse complement.
ATTAATTCATTAAGAAAGTCATATGAAAATCTGCTTATTTATTTGGAATAACAATAAAAACATTTTTATGTTTTAATGAATATTTTTTAATCCTATAATAGCAGCGGAGTAATTAGAAAAACATATGGAGCTTAAGAAGCAATTTTTTAGATATTAAAAACATACATTTTTATCTTTTGGCACTAACTTCCCTCCCGATGGTCAAAGATCAGCCGGGTAATCTGTTCAGTCGATGTGCATGTTCTATAGTGGATCGAGAAAATTCATCACACTGAAAATAACACAAAGTTTCTTATCTAATTCGATATATCCTCGATGACAGTGCGACAAGTCAGTTTTGCCTGGTTTTGCCGCTAACGGTGCAATAATGAGACGTTAGATATTGTTATTAAATAAGTGCTGAAAGAGCGTAACCAAAAAGGTGGAAAATTAAATAACTTTTTAAAGGTGACTTAATTCGTATGATCAACTAAAATGACTCCTCCTATGGAAAGAATCCAGATTTTGGAAACAATTGAAAAAGATATTATAGTATGTTTACAAAGTGCAGGTGAGTTATAAATAATTAATTTGCTTATAGCTATAGTATTATAAATTGTAATGGTTATAGCATATTTCAGTCTAATGCCACAAAACTGATTTCATAGGACAAGCCTTTATGGAACTGAGCAAAGAAAAATCAAGTCTTAAGCAAGCCGAGACACAAACTCACCAATTCTTAAAAACTCTGGGGCACGTAGAATCGAAATTAAGCGAGCAAATAAATTATTTGACACAAGTATCAACAGGTAATATAATAAAAATCAATGTATTTAGATTCAATACTGAGTCGTTCATAGATACAAGTCGATGCTTATCATTAACTTTTCCTTTGATAGGTCAACCGCATGAAGGTTCTGGCTATGCTAGTCAAAAAGTTTTACAAATGGCCTGGCATAGATTAGAGCATGCTCGCAGTCGAGTAAACGAATTGGAACGTATAAAAAATAAACACCTACATGGCCGAACAGGAATCAGATCTTCGCAACAACAGGTTCCTGCAGCAAATTCCATGCAGACATCGCAATCAAATACAAATCCCTAATTTTCATGTGTTTTTGTGATAAAAATTGAACATTCTTAAACTTTGAAAGCAACAGTGTTTCTGATGTTTAATCTTCGCTCATGAGTTAAGGCCAAGGAATCTATTCTAAAATGTGTAGTGGCTGTTATGACAGCACATATATACTAATTAACTATTGTCCAGTAAATGTGACTCGCTTCACGAGGATTTGTATATTTCTAATAATCACGTCTTTATAAATACTGAAAACATTACCAATCTATAATATTTAAAATAGTGTCCTTGATGGGAAGGGTGTTAAAATAAATCCGGAATCATTTCAGTGGATTTTGAATTTCGCCATGCGCCGAAAGTCCTGGACTACAACCACGGGGCATTGAATTAATATTAAAAGCACTTTGTTGACAAAATAATTGTACACTCTTGCTTTTAATTTAAGGCACAGAACCATCCATAGCGGCAATGCTGCGTTTCACAGTTGCAGCCAGCGATAGTCGAGATCGTCTCTCTTCGTCCAATTGCTTGGTCAGTTGTGACATTTGCGACTGCAGATCCGTTACCTGACTCGTCAAGGTCTTAATAGTCTCCGACAGGCTCCTGCATGGAAGCAACGAAACAATTAAGAGCAAGACGTAGTCGTTAAATGACTTCAGAATTAGCTTTCACGCGGGACATAATTACGACGTATAAAGCCAAACACAGATGATTCAGGTAGAGAGTGGTAGAGACTATCACGAGAATTGGTGTCACCAGGGGACCGTTTACCGGGTCAAGGAGAAGCTGCTGGTTAATTTGTACGTACCTGTCTTCGCACGAGTCCCAATTTCCAATTCTACTATGCATTAAGGATACTCTATCGCGTGCTTTATGAAGTGGCTCGCAATCCAACATAGCTGAAATTGATATTCGCTCGTTACTATTCCACGACTTTACAATTGCACGATTATGAGTTCGTGACTTGTAAAAGATTATCCGTATCGCTTCAATCGATACAATTTATTGACATTTATTCATTTAAACAGTTGTTTCTTTCTGAATATTATCTTGATTAATATACTTCGGGTTTACGGCACAGCAGCTAATTCTGAAGTCAACGCAGCTATTAATTTTCTATGATAAAATGATTCTATTTTATATGTTCCAAGTGTTAGCGATAATGAGCTTGATGGAAGAGAAATCAACATGACTGTATATATGTTTCGTTAAAATTTATGATTTGCGAACTCGTGCGTTTCTCCATTACAACTGCAACATAACGATTTTAGGCGATTCTCCAACTTACCAGAATGTACGGTAAACCTGGCATTGACAGTTAAACAATAACCTTCTATTACTTTTAATATGAGTGCATCTTCCTCGAACAGACGTTCGTCTGGAATAACAAAAAAATGTTTTACGAAATATAGAGAATCGCTAACATTTTTCATTAAAAATATAATTATAAATCTTACTGCATATTCGTGTTGTACGACAGGCGTCCGTAGAATCTGTTTTGCTAAAGGATTTAAGCGAATACAAAGGAGGAGCCGGTCGTAAGGAGGCCAGACTCCAAGGTATTTTAATCTCTGGAGACGAACAATGTTCCACTGGCAGTTGCTGGTTTTTCACGTTGTGATGATTCGCCATCTGTTAGAAAAGAAATACAAATACTTAATTAAACACACTCGGTAGTATATATTTTATAACAGTACCCTCGCATACTGTAAAATTCGAATTCCAATAATAGAAAATCATCTACAAGAAAATAATGAATAATATTCGATCGGGTACAATATAAATTGATTCATTCACTCCTCCGTATATAAATTAAAGAAAAGGAACACTAATGCTGTTAGTATAAAATAACTAAAAAAAAAATAGTCAAAGCAAAAAGCATACTTCGCACAACATGGCTGTGAAATATAAAGCTTAAGAAGATTGATGGTAATAATTAGTAGAGCATTAAAACAATTAAAGAAAAAGAAAAACCAGCCGGTGGTTATCGTCAATCCGATTGTGAGATTGAACAGCCATGCTATGGAAGCTTGCCTCGTTCAGCGTTTCCGGATATTGGAATTTTTTTCTTGAGCCACCAGTGCGCGTACAATCCAGAAGTATAAACTTGATTAGATCTTTGTTCCTCCACGCATTGTCTCGGATGAAAATCACGCCTGCTCACTTTCTTAATGTTTTTCTGATGCGCGTACGGTATAGGATCAGTCAAATGTTTACAATTAGTATCCCCTATAACCATCTTGGAAACGACTGTAATAGTCTCTTTGTCTCCGCTGAATTCACTAACGTTATGCTCTTCTTTCTCCTCGTCTTCTTCTTCCTTCTCTTTCTCCTTATCCACCTTGTCCTCCACCACTTCCTTCCTGTCTACACTCGACTGGCAACACTCCTTGGAAGTCGAAGGGCCACTTCTGACATTCTTACTAATACTTTCAGATGACTCAAAGGAACCTCTACTTTCCCTTGGTGTCGAGCCGAACGGAGAAGTACAAATACATTGGTACTCGAATTTATTTTCGTCATTCTCGCTCTCACTGTGCGACGTCCGTACGGCATCCATGTACTTCTGACTGTGTCGATAACACTTGTAGCAGGAATTTAAATCTGACGAATTTAGATTAGAACTCTCCGCCATTCCAGAATCTGAGGAATGTATGCTTGTGTTTGGAGGATGAGGAGGATTAGGATGGTTTATCACAGTATCATCGCCGTCGTTATCGCTTGCAGAGGAACGGACGCAATTCAGCATCTCTATTCTGGGGAGCTCTATTTCTTTTCGACATTCTTGAATGGACCTCCAATTTTTCACTAAATCTTCAAGATTATCGGCCCTGGTAATCATCTCTCCATAGTTTAGCGGATTATTAGAATCATTGTTTACGCTAACCGGGGCGACAGTATGTGAAACAGAACGAAGCTCTATTGCATATTCAGTAGTTTTTAAATTTCTATCGCGTTGTAGAACACACGGTGAACTTTTACTAGTTTCAAATCTCGAATCTACCTGAAAATCTTCATACTCAACAGTAGCGAATAGCGAGGAACTCGCTAAAGGTTTACGTATATTCTTGACGTATGTTTCAGGGCGATCTTCGCTGCTTAGTTCATACCTAACATCGAGTTTTACTGTAGATTTACGCAGGGGTCGCGGTTTTTCATTAAATGGTAAAACCTCTATTATATCAGAATCGGATCGGTAATCGTCACTGGTTGTAGGATATATCATGTAAGTGACGGTACATTTTCTCATTTTAACGTCACTTAGGTCGGGCTTAAAAATGTATTGAAAGTAAAGAAGCTGCTTCAGCAGTTCAGGACGTATAACCTTTCTTCTTACGAGCTTCGCAAAGTATCGTGAGAGTCGTGTAAGTGGTGGATGAGTGCAACTCACGTGAGGCATTGTGGGAGATCTTAAGAGACCGGTATTTTGCTCCTGGGTTAATAGATCGATCCAATGATGGAGTTCCTCCCTGCTGGTGCACAGTACCACTATACTTTCTATCATAGGTCCTGGAGATAACAAGTTTCAATAGAAGAATCAGTTATTTAATTTAGTACGTCAAGCTTACCTGATATCTCGAATGCATATTTCGTCTCCTCGATATCCTCCAAAGGTGTTGCATTTATTCCAGTCAGTGGAAGCTTTCCCTGATAATTATGTACCGAAAGTAAATTAATAGAGGATTAATTTTATAAGGCAATAATGATAGAAGTTGTAGAAATACTTCGTATATGAATGAACTCATCCGCTGGCTTGTACTGAGGACGAGTAATGTGCTGGAAAAGAGGACGAAGTATCTGTCTCTTCTATCCAATCCCATAGCCAGGGTGACTGGACCGACATGAAGTATGTCACCAAGGGTACTTAGTTCCTCTCCTTCCCAACCTTTTATACCGCCTGTTAATACTTGAAGTGCCAATTCCCTTTGTTTACGTATGTAAGCACATTTGTCCTGAGAGTGTAAAGAAATATAGTTATAATTATATTAATTTATATGATATTATTACTCAGGATATAGAAAGAAAAATATTTCCCACTTACTGCGATCTCTCTGTATACACTAATACTACGCTGTGTGTCCCCTCTGTCAGGATGATTTTTCTCAGTGTGCCTTTCCAGTTCTTGTAACATTGCTGAGTACTTATCTAGTCGTCTAAAGGGTTTACTCAGTCCAGTTGTTAGGACGAGAATACCTGGAGAGACAGCTCCTCCATGTTCCATGAATTCATTCAATTCGTCTCTGTCATAAAAAAAAACCATATATATTTCTTATAAAATAACAAAAAATTACAGGAAGAAATACCTGTATTTATCAAGAATGCAGACTGCTTGAGGATGACCGTTACAGTAAGTTGTGTGAATAGATTTAAGTCTTGGTGCGAGACTAAGAAACAGATTTCCCACTCTCGCCTCAGTTCCTTGTAGGAACGCAGCTTCTAGATTAGCTAAGAGACGTTGATGAGCTTCAGCAACTTCATGGATATTGCCAATAAGTTGCTTGTATTCTTCTTTCTTTAAACTGTAAGAAAGTGAATTAATGGTTTTATTTTTTTATTCAATAATGTTATTCATTGATCCTTTAAATTATTACGGACATGTTGGCTAATTCCAGCGGTTTAAGGAAATTATTTATTAGTCCTTGTAATTCAGCCACGTTCGCTCTCTCCGAATCGATTATGTCCTTCAGCACTATATCGTGGTTCAGTTTTTGCTGTACCAGAGATTCTTGCAATACCTTCTCTGGTGATGATTTTACGGAGGATACTCCCGAATCTAGAAAGAGCACCACCACATAAGAAAGATTTAATTTTGGAGATACTCTGGACCACCATGTACAATAATTTGGCTATTTTAACAAGCACATGGTATTTTTAACATCAAGGGGGTGACGGATGTTCACATGTGGCCATATTTGTACCACACATGCATATCCATATTTGTAAAAATAGGTATGCTTCTCTTTGATCTTTTCCAGTTTTTAGATGATATTATTAGACATTGAGAAATATTGTTAGGTATATTAATATTACTAAATTTATATTGAAATCTGTTATAAATTAAATTTCTTCATTCTGAAAGAACATTCACATGTGCATTTTCCACAATAAATAACAATAAGTTTAAGCTGTAAGAGTAATGAATGACTTTGCATATTATGCCATATAATGTATAAACTATTATAAGGCTCTTGGTTCACGTGCCCCTGAAATACTGCAGCCGCAATGCACAAAAGTACATAACATTGCCTATAGGTATACTACCCCTTGATCATTATATAGCATCTTCTAGGAAACATTTTGTACAAAAAGAATGTCTTGCAAGGTCTATGTAGCTAAAAATATACCTGGAATTCGGTACTCCTTGACATAGTTGGAGGGAAACCAACCAGTTTTGTCTTGTAAAGTGCCTTCCCACCAACCACCATCATCAGTTTGAGTTATTGTTATAATATCCCCCTTTTTAAAACGTAACTGCAAAATAATTCACTCGTATAATCATTTTAATGTAATTTATTATAATAATATTCACTCTCTAATAAGTGAAACATACCTCGTCATTGTTCTTTCCTTTGAAGGAAAAGAGGGCTGACACTAATTTAGGTGCATCTGGCTTAGACATGATTCTATATTTGAGAACAAAAAAAAATCCTTGAAATTAATGAACCTCGAATATCCCTTTGTACATTGTCAAGGCCAGGAAAATGTTTGAACGAAAGGAAATATATCTGATATGTTAAGAGCAAGTAATGTCATGAAAGGAGGAACGATGCTATAATCCATTATCAGATATTGCGTATTAAAACATGAGGATGCACATATGAATTCCGTCGTATTGGTTTGTCGTAATCGCTAAAAAGGAAACTGTAAAGATATTACGTTTATTCTGAATGGCTATGTAATCTGATAATTATGAGACACTGTAGTTAAATTGTACAAGCGTATCATACTTTACGCAAACCAGACGTACCATATATGAACAAACGACAGGAACAACATCACATTTTCCTTTACTTTTGACAGGAGACTTTTTTTATCGAGTCCAACAACGTCTTTTGTACATGCAATTTGAGGTTACAAGGAAATTTTCGTACACCCTCTAGTACTACGCCCATTAATTGAAACTGTCTTACAAAATGTTTTATCGACTTTTAAGCAATAACGACCATCAGTTGATAAAGTAGAATTTATGAATAAATATTATATTGCGGCTGATAGAGCATAATAGTGGTTTGCATGATATTCAAAAAAGTTTTCTCATTAACAAATATTTCATAACTTTTGTAACATGTCCCATTTTTTAATTTTCATAATTTGATAACCCGCTTTCTCGTCCGTGCTCCCAGTGCGTGATTACGAAAAATCCCTATAGTTCTGGAAGATGTAAAATGGCTGCTATTCGATAGCTGTCAAGCTCGCGAAATGTCAAATCTTGTTAATTTTTGACGATATCGCCTTTAAAGAGTGAAGTATTTGAAAAGCGCTTCGAAATGAACACGTAGTAAGTATGCAATTTAGTAATATTTCATATTGCTATAGCAGTTCTAACAGAAATGTTGTACGTGTGTTATTGATATCCAGGATACGTAACCGCAAAGCACTTGCGATAAAACTCATTTCCATATAGGTTTTACGATTGTTCTTTTTTAAACATTTAGTTCCTGGATGTCTTATATATCCTTGATTTTTAGAACATTTTTGTTATTTCACTACTCTATATCATATGAATTATATGTTTTTTACAGCGATAGAGAAGCACCAGGCATATCTGGCAATGCTTTTGACCGATGGGTTCAAAGATCTGAATTCCCTGATGACTCGACAATTACAAAAATGCAACACCAATTTTGGGTCACCAAGCAAACCCTGTCCCGAAAGCTGGGCAAAAAGGAGGATGACTGTATAGTATCGTCAGATGCAGAACTGGATGCTAAACTAGAACTCTTTCGAAGTATCCAAGAATCCTGCCTTTACTTACAGAGAATCATTGATAAATACCAAGAAAGATTATGCAGTTAGTTACTGGACTTTTATTTTTCTTTCTATGGTCATTACTTTAAGTAACGTTGATTAACATTTGTTATTTCTATTTTTCACTCATCTAGATTTGGCCCAAGAGGAAAATGCAATGGGTCGTTTCCTAAAGGAAGCTGGAAAGCAGGATAAAACAAGAGCTGGGAAAATGATGTCAGCAGTCGGAAAATCCCTATCTTATTCCGGTCAACAACGTCTAGCATTGCGAGCCCCATTAGTTAGACTTTATCAGGAAGTGGAAACGTTCAGGCAAAGAGCTATTGAAGATACTTTGCAAAACGTACAGGCTATGGAAAAAGCCAGAACTGAATATCGCGCTGCTCTATCCTGGATGAAAAACATATCCCAGGAACTAGATCCTGACACCTCTAAACAGTTAGAACGATTTCGAAAGGTGCAGACTCGTGTTCGCAGAGGAAAAGTTGCCTTCGATAACTTGACTCTTGACTGCCTCCAAAAAGTGGACTTACTAGCTGCAGCCCGATGTAATATGTTCAGCCATGCTCTTGTCCTCTATCAAAGTACATTGCTTAACTTTACTAAGAAATCTGCTCAGGCTTATTCAACGATAGCAAACAGCTTCAAAGGCTATCAACACTATGACTTTATGGTTGTGCGGGAACTCGCAGAAACTTCCTGTAAATTGGCTCAGGAAACTGGCGGCAATGAGGATCCTGAGGACAAAGACAAGCTTGTTTTCTTTGATGCAGACTATCATGACAATGTCGACGAAGCCCAGGAAGTAAAACCAACTGACGAATCCCCAGCAGTAGAAAGTAACACGACAGATGTCAAGCTTTTGGACATTGGAAATGATACAGAGGATATCCTGGGTTTAGATGGTCTTGATCTTAGCATGACAAACACCAGTAACGATACCAAAGTACAAAACGTACAGAGTTCTTCTCGCAGCGCGGAATTAAACGATCTGTTTGGAAACCTAATGACTGAGGATACCCTTAATGGCAAGATATCCAGCTATAAAACTCCTTCAAGTGGGCAACTGCAGCTGGACAAAAGCTTAGCTGAACTCGACTTGGCAATGGATTCCTTTGGCACAGGTGGTACTGGCTTAGACTTTATCAACCCCCCATCCTTAGCACGACAGACATCACAAGAACAAACACAGCAACCACTTCAACTACTCACTTCTGAGAGTGTAGCATTATTAGATGACATCCTTAATAGTAGCACGAATAGCAACACCGAATGGGATACCTTAACTGGTGATACTTTCTTGCCACCTGGTATACTGAAGCAAAGCCTTGGAGATGCTGCGCTTGGTACAACTCAAAAACACTTTCATGCTGCAAACAGTAATGACAAAGTAGGTACTAAAGTATGAAATAATCTTGTATAAAGAAGTTAATAACAATTTTTTTATGTTAATAGATGAAGAATAAGGGTGATCGCCAGGTTGGTAATTCATGGCTTGATCTATTCGCTGAATTAGATCCACTAGCGAATAATCCAATGGAAAATCTCTCAAATGACTGCAATGCTCCAGCATAACGAAAAGAAGATTGCTGCAGATAAGTGAATTACCATAGGTACTTATGACATATATAGTTTATATGTGACCTTGATAGCAAAGATATGGTTACATTGCCACGATGTTAATTTCAAAACGGTCATAGATCAGTCATTTAATCAGATAGAATCTTTTATTAAAAAAAAAGGATTTTAAATCCGAATGATCTAGAATCTCCATGTACCGATAACTTGCAAATCGTCCAAGGGATTTACCATTATCCCATATTTATATTTGACATTCCAAATACATAGACATTAAGTATTATCAGGAGACCTTGTGCATTGTCCTTGAATATTATTGGGTCTGAAACGGTTTATAACCAATCAAGTACTTTTTACCAAAGATTACAAGCTTAAATGAAGCTCTGTACTTACATCACTTTACTAGTCACAGGTTTAACACTCCATTTCTTTTTCTTTATAATGGAAAAATCAAAGATTTTTTCCCCTTACTTTTTAAACAAATATCCTCGAAATAACATTCCATACTAGACACAATGATCAGATATAATTTAAAGCTGCAGCGGAATTTTTTAATTAGATTTACCATGTTGAGTGTGTCTACGTGTAAAGTTTACTATGCGAGGTTATAATAAAAAATACACCAAAATGGTGCAATGGTACGTTGTCTGCATGTATTTGCTACCTTTAACAATCCTTAACATCTTTAGGTTGACTTTCTAGTGTAATTCTTCTAATTATCTGTCTCGTAAAACAATGTTAATTCTTTTTTTTTTTTTTTTTTGAAGGCTCTTGGAACATTTAGGGATTCTTGTGTAATGGATGTAACGCAAATGTAGAGGTATAGGGAAACCGTACGATTGCTGTCTTGATTGGCAGTCAGTATGAATTTGACATTTCAGATGTTTAACTATTATTTTAATAAATATGTCGCGTACGATACTAGAATCTCATTATGCTCAGGTCGTGAGAATTACGGTATTCCTGGTAAATCGTGAAGGCCATCTCACGTGTAAGTTGATAGAGTTCCTTGGGAAAGGGTAAACGATCACAGTGTTAAAGTTGAAATTTAAAAAGGTAAAAACTAAAAATTGTAAAAAATCTAGCGACGATGGGTAACCAATTATTATCGGGCTCAAGCGTCGAAGAACTGCGCCATTGCAGTCTTTACCCTGAAACAGTAATATCAGTTGCGTCATACTATTATGTAGTTGTTTACACATCGTAAGAATTTATTATGATTCTAATGAATTTATTGAATTTAATGGATTTTAATGAAAAACATCACGCTACGTACTTATCGAACAACTGTGAATCCTTGGTGTGACGTAATTGTTGCAAAATACGGTAGAGACCTAACTCGCGCAGTCGTGCCTGACGTTGCGCAGCACCAGGTTCCTCTTTCCAGACTAGGTTGCACACGCAAAATATAGCAGCCACTTGGAGTTTTACGTTGCTGTGCATCTGCAACGGATATGATATTGGGATTCGACATTTTAGTTATTTACTTTACAGACTTGAGGGAATCCTTTTAAAAAAACGAACCATATAATCCATGAGTTTTTTGAGTACATCCTCATTGGCCATTATGTGATCACGGGCACGATCCCCGTCGGCCACATTGGCTAGGATGCAGAGAGCCTGCTCTTTGACATCCGCAGGATGTTCCGGATCCTCGAGAACGAGTATGACGGCCTGCATTACGTGAGCGGCATGCTCGCCCATTATACGATCGATGTGCGCTTTGGTGGAAAGAAGATTGCGTAGAAGACCCAGAGTCTTCATGAGTACAGCGAGCTCAGGATCAGCCAGAAGGCGGAAGATCTGATCGGTACCAAGACACGAGAGGATCTGTGATTTGACGCGTTGTTCCGCCTGGAAGGCTACGTTCATCAAAGCCCAAATGCCATTCAGACGAAGAGCTGGGTCAGGGCGTTTGGTGAGAGAACACAGTAATTCCACTCCACCAGATTCTAGGATGGGCTCCTTGCTCGGACTGAATTCCAGGAGTAGATTGCATAAGGTACTCGATGCCACTGTCAACAAATCCTCCTCGCCTTCACCCCTACCTACATCGCAGGGAATAGATCGTTCAAGCACTCCGATCGTCCTTTGTTTAGATTGTTCCTGGGAGAAAGCAGCTTTGCGAAATCGTTCGAAGCTCACCCTCCAATCCCTTGTCAGCACCGTGAAGAAGCTGCATTAGGGGCCTCCAGACAGCGTGATCCTGGAAAGTAGTACGTAGTTGCTGGACACTCCTGGAGAGAGAATGCAGACATCGCACAGCAGCCAAACGAACTCGTGGACCACCAGGATCTTGTAGACCAGAAACCACCTGTTCCATGAGACTCTCCGTTTCGATGATCCTCTTTCGGATGTCCTCGTCATTAGCACCCAGTGAAGCGAATGCACGAAATGCCGCTTGCCGCATATCTTGAGACAACGTCGCGTCCTGTACCTGATAGGTATAACTGGTCATTTCGATACATCAAAACAATTTGTTTCATCAAGCTACTTGTGAAAAACTTACCAGCGGCTGGGGCCTTAGTAATTCTGCCAGAGTGGGTATGAGATGATTACTGATAGATGCCAATCGCTGAAGTTCTGTGTCAACTTCCGTAAGATAAGCCAAAGTCTCTGCGGCTGCTACTCTTTCTCGCGGTGGTCTTTCCCGATGGCACAATCTTACCAGACATGGTAAGGCTCTGTAGACGACGCGAGGATCTGTCGAGGACAGTGCTCCAGCTCTATACATATATGCTACACAACGTGCAGCTTCCAGTTGTACTAACGAGCTTCGCTCCCGTCCCATGAGCTGACCTAGTGCTGCAGGAACAACTTTGCCCTGTATATTGCTGGTACTAGCAGCAGCGACCATCGCCGATACTGAGTGATTCTGATAGCACATATTAGCGAGACATGCTAAAGCAGGTAACTGTACATCAGCCAAAGGAGAGTCTAGCTGAGCTGCTAAAGCTCCAACGGCACCTCCCTTTGACAATGCATTTTGTTCTTCAGCAGTCTGTGGGTATGAACGTGTTTCTTTGTTTCGTGTTTTAATTTCAAAACCTCGTTACTGTACAATATATAATTACCTTACATGCCGCAGTTAAAATAGTTGCTACGCAGACTTGGCAAGTGACAGATCTACTAGCCAGAGTCAGTAAACGAGGTACCAGTGCAGGATCTTGGTAAATGGCATGTACTGGTGCTGCTGCGTGTTGAAAAACTGTGCGCAAGCAGCGCAAGCATGCTTCTATAAGCAAATCCGATACTTTCCCTTTTCCTTGACAAGGTTGTTCTGATACAGGAGTACTTAATAGTACTTGAAGTATTAAAGGTACTACACCCAAATCTATAAGTGCCAGTACATGCTGATCAGTTCCTTTCGCTAGAGAGCCTAAAGTAACAGAAGATTCTAGACGAACACGTTCTCCGACTGTGCCTGATGTATCTCCTAATAATTGCAATAGTCGAGGTACTACACCCTGCGCTATCACAGAACCCTTCTGGCGGTTACTCCCAATCACAGAATTCTTGAGGCATCTGTTGAATGGACAACAAAATATATGATACCATTCAAAAACTTCAACTTCATATTAAGTAATCCACACTACTATGTTCTTAAAACTGTATACAAATATATTCTTTTCAAGCATCAACAAAAACGATTACCAAATATACAGTTACAAAGTAACAAATTATATCAGATCATAATTAACATTAAATACCTAAGCATATTTTTCAAATCTCGAACTGCAATCCAATGAATAATTTAGAGGTTATATGAATTTCACTCACATTATGGCTTCAAGACATTTTTGCGGGTCCGGCGAATACAGCTCGTCGATGTAGCTTCTTGAGCTTTCGACGTCCTGATAAAAATTAAAATAAACACTCCGATTAATAGTTATTCTCAAACATATAATATCGTTGAAAATGTACTAGGAATGAATGTCAAAGGCAAAAGACCGGTTCTAGGCTAACAAACCTCGAATACAGCACTCACCATGAAGGGCTGCATCACCGAGACCATGATCGTTCTCTTGATTTCTCACATAAATAAAGGGTTGTCTTACGCCTGGAAATAGTTTTGGGCAATCGTTTGCCACGAGGAAGCCGTCAAACCTTCCTTGATTATTACGTGAACTACAGTACCACTCGATTACGAAGCACGACTTTTACGTTATAAAATAATTCGAGCTGACTTCAGACGCATTTCATACAAGTGGTAATAAGTTTGCTACCCTGAGCAGCACTAGCTCTGCACTGCCTGGCACTGCTCCATTTTCTGAAATTGCTAAGCTTTCAAGCTCCTCGGAGAAATTGAAATAAGGAAACTTCGTAATTGATTTTCATAAGATACAATCAAATTCGAACGAGAATATAGTAAAGAAATAGTATATTCGTTGACAAAATGTCTGTGGTTAATAAGATAATACGTTCCGTCGAAACTCGTATAGGTTAGTCAAAACTTAAGTAATATCTTGATTGAACAATTTTGTAAATCTATTACTAATGTTTACTTGTTTTTAGATATTACAATTATATTTATGATAATATCGTTTCAGGTTTTAATATGTTTATTCAGTTTAATAGCCTGAGTATATCTTCTATGAGAACATTGGATCAGGATTGGCGAGAAAAGTAAATTTTTATATTATTGTGTGCAATAGTTAGTACTTAATATATGATTCCAGGAAAGGTTTAACTAAAAATCCTAATACTTTTGGGGCACTGACTAATTTGGCAGATTATAGCTTTTTGGACGGAAGACCAACGCCTTATGGAATTAGGCAAAAAACACGCATAAATAAACAGAAGGACTATGCTGTATGTATACACTTCTAAAGGGTTTTAAATGATTATCTATAGTATCGTATTATACTGTAATATTTTATTTCAGCAAAGAATTAAAAAACTAATATCTCAAGTAGATCATGCCGTTGAAAGACATAATAAGAAGCTAAAGGAAATGGAAGAAAGAAGGAATAATATTATCAGCAACAAGTTAAAACCTAAAGGAGATCTATTAGAAAAATCTGATAAAAATTAAAAAATATTATAAATAAGACAAATAAAAAACAAGTAGGAATGCAATACATCAAAATAAAATTTTTATAACAAGCCCATATTTAGTGACACTAGTTTTCTTATAAGTTCGCAACAGCAGTAAACAACCCTAGTTAAATTATGTTTTATTTTTAAAAATAAAATGTGTCAAATTTGATATATGTACATACACATTTTGTCCTATACTGTTGGTTATTCTGGTGGTCGAGTTTTATGTCTCGATTCTCGAAGCAACTCGAACGTTCAAGAATAATGTAACAGAATCGAGATTCGAGATGTATCTCAATATCATAATAGAAATCAACAAGATCCAAGTTGTCTAAAGCCTCCTTCACGGCTGTTATTATTATCCTAATCGGAACAGTGTACTAACGAATCATACAGAAGGGAAGAGCAAACGATTTGCATACGTTCAAATGTAAAATGACGTCTGTGGATTCTGGAGTGGAGACAGGGAACGATTCAAACGACAGTTTGGTAGCTCAACATGAAAGTCTCGCAAGTAATCAGATTCCAGGCAGCAGTACAACAATCAGCACGAACTCGTCAGGAACATCGTATGCAGTCAATTCCCAAGGGCAAGAACAAAGCAACATGAGTTTTGAAGAAACACCAGCTAAATTATCGCTTCTACCAGGAGCGACTATATATCCAGCTATAGAAAACTCGCCCACATGCAGCCAGATCAGTTTACCAACAAGTTCATCTGATTCAAGTTTGTTTCGTTATATCGATACAAAACCTGATAGGGTAAGCCAGCATGAATATTCAACAAGTAATAGTTTTTTGGAAATTGCTATTTATTATATTTTATTACTACAGCTATTGGAGTTTCGTATTCCACCTACCTATAATATGACGGGCCTTCCAATGATGGGAGTTTTCAGAGCAAGTGAGTATCAATTTCATTTTCTCTTTATAATACAGATCAGAGCACAGCATATTCAGTTTATCATAAGGCTTTTATTTGCACTTTTTTTACAAACATATCCGTTAATAGTTTATGGACTACTTACATTTACTCTAATTACTAGGTTTTTGATCTGCATTGACGCTAAATGATAACATATAATGTATATTTGATATTAATGCTACCTTGTTATTTCTTTTAAGACTTTTGTACATTTAATAACTTTGTCTCTTGTCTAACTGCTATATAGAAACATCCTCTCCTGCACATTGGAGAAGAAAGGAAAGTCTTATTTATAGAGACTTTACTGGGCCTCTTAATGAGCGTAAAATGAGACTTGCAGCAGCTACCAATAATATTGAGTTAATGAGACATTTGCTCAGCATAGGTGTATCGCCAAATAATCAAGATAGAAGAGGTCGTTCTCCACTTCATTTGGCATCCTGCAGGTATATATCTGTTATAGGAAATAATCACAATATTTTAGATGAAATTATTAAATATATTAATTTTTCTCTATCAAAACTATGCACAGAGGGTACACAGAAATGGTGCGTCTATTGCTAGCATATAGAGCAGATATCAACCAGCGGGATTGTCTTGGAAACACGCCATTGCATCTGGCAGCCTGTACTAGTAAAACATCGGTCGTGACACTTCTCCTGAAGGGTGGTACTGACGTGCTCTCCTCCGATGCATTCGGATGCAATCCTTTACAGTTGGCACAATCGAAATTAAGGATGCTCCAGAACTGCAGAGGGTCTGATATGAAAAAGGTCAAGGATGAAGTACACAGTGTTGTAGGAATGTTACTTGCATATCTACAAAAACAAAGAGATGCGCGCGATCAGGTCGAAGTTTTAAGTACATTTTGCTCCCGCCTGTCACTCTCAAACACTTCCGACGAGGTTCAGGATGACGTTAGAGATCTGTTGGCCAACATAAACTCTCTCAGCCTGACGAATTAGATTATTCACATTATTTTAATTCAAATTCCCTATTTTTCTTTGTCTTTTTAGTATCATTTGATTCATTCTGGTACTCCTAAATAATAGGTTTTGGGAAAAGTTAATGTCAGTTCTCAAGCATCATAATTACTTGTTATAAATAATTATTATTCGTGAGATTAACAGACTCCATAAAATTTGCTCACTAACTACTTATTGACCATTTTTATAAAAATGATGCGTAGTTGCAGAAATCATACATTGCAATGTTTGTCTTGTGGTTAGCATATTTTTAAAAAAGTGGATTAAATCTCGTATGAAAGTTATTGTATACATTGTAAGAAACATGTCCAGACAATTAGAATCAATTGTTCTATTTACAATATTGAATCAGTAAATCTTATATATGTCCATAGATGGTATACAAGAATGGAATAGAATTTGCAGTTATACCAGTATAGTAGACACATGTGTAACAATGCGATCAAAATGACTCCTTAAACTTTTAACTCATCTTGAAAAATTTGTATTAGAAATTTTTTTTTGTTATACGAAAGCAAAAAGAGGAAATACGTATGATAAATTCCTTCCTTCCTTTCCTTATGGCTGTATCCCCAATGGGGGACATGTGCCAGACGTATGATAAATTAACGTTCGATATTGAAGGGAGCCTAAAATTTTTCATTGATACGCGATGCGTATCGAAAGTTCAACGTTTTCTATATGTTGACCATTATATGTATAACTGAAAATATTAAGATGTATTTTTACTTTTATGAAATTATATCCTCTCTATTATTGTACACATTATTCGCGGTACTTTTACTCAAATGTTAAAAAGAATTTAACTACATCTCCACGAGTCCTTTAATCATTCTCGGGTCGTATGTCATTGTCAAAAGCTGTAGATACCCCATGTAATAATAATATCAAGAGACTCGGACAAGTCTCTTACATTTTCTTATAGATATTGGTCTTGTGTTAATAGTAAGCGTAAATATTATATACAATATTATATGTATACATAAATTAGATTTCGGTGAATAAAAATAATACATTATCTCATATTGTTGTAAATACCTACTTGTTTTTTCCCAGTAAAGAAGTACGCGGGCTCAATATTCACATTATTATTGTGAACAATACTACAGGAATTAGTAACTGGAAAATATAATATTAGAACTGTCGAAAGTGTGCAATAAAAACGCATTTTTATTTCCACAATATTTTGCAATATTCGCAATAACATGAGCTTAATATTTTTCATAGATCTCTCTTGTAAATAGAATCTTCATATTAAAAGAAAAACAATCACTATTATAAACATATGAAATAACAATCGCGCGTCTGCCATGGTTTCTGGAACGAGTATTAATAAATGAACCGACATTCGGCGGAGGTCTAAATATTTTTTGTCGCATTAGAAAATTCATGGAATTTCGTGCCTTGACAAAATACTATAATTAGTAAAATATTTAACAGGAATTATCTAAAAGCTCAAGAAATCATTCTAGCCTATTATAAACTGCTACCCAAATACTGCCTCTGGCTTATTATCTTGGCACCAACGTCATAATACTTGGATATGCCTTTAATATTTAAATTACTTTGTATATATTTTCTAGAATAATCCAACGTATAGTGTCCGTACGAAGATAATCGAATGAGAGTAAAAAAAAAAGGAGGCTCTATATGCGTGGGCAGAGTATATTTTTTAAATATAATTTCGTTGTATAATCATCATTAATAGATACAACGAACAGTGGCTGATCCAAGATAATTGAATAAATAGAAGGGAATGAGATTCTCCTTCCAAGATACTCGTTAAACTGTCGATTCCACACGTGAAACCCCTTTTTGTTTAAATCTATTTCTTCTTCTATTTAAAGATTAGACACAGAGGATGGGACAATTACGTCGTAACAAGTTGCCGAGCTGAACCAAAAATTTTACCAAAATAGTGCTCTCTCTCTTTCTAATTCTTATTGATAACTAATGACTTGCTGGAATGACAATATTTGATATGTGCGACGTGAGATAACGAAGTAGAATGGTATTATGATTTTTTTTCTTGATTGTGGATATAAGTATTAATAAAATAAAAATTATAGAAGTTCAGTCGGCATAACTCAGTGTGAAATAACGATTTACCGCGTAAATACGCGTTTACTTATATTTTCTTAGTATCAATAGAATAACTTATAGTCGGTCCATGAGTTTGATGTGTTTTTTTTGACACGTCGAAATCAATGTCGTCTCTATGAAGGTACACGTTTCACAGCATAAAATGTTTCTTACAAAGTGTGCACATGCGTGATTTTGACTAAATACACCATATTTTATGTTTCTGTTTCAACATATATTTACTTTATTCTATGGAAAACCGTGTGTGATTTGTTAAGAATTGCATTGCTTACGAAGTGCAAAAAAAAACACATTGAACTCGTAGATCGACTATATGTTAGTCGCCAGACACTATAGTTGAAATTTGGACGAAAATCTTACGAGAGCTTAAAATCTAGTCAGTAATGTTTCATTTCTTGCTCTTTAATTCGTTTAATCGAAATAATTTTAACAGAGGAATGTTTGAAACAGTATTCTCAAATGTGGATGCCCATATGACCGAAGATAAATTTAATAATTTTGTCTTGTCTCGTTGGGCATCATTTTATTTAAAATGGATTATTAAACATTTCTATAATTATTGAGCGCTAATATAAGTAGGATGATAATAGAGTCACTTTCCATTTTAATACGTAGAAAAGATATGACTATAAGCATTTGGAAGGGATCGATGAAATAATAAAAATAAATCCTATGATATTTTACAAACATTCGCTAGGTTACATTTATCTGAAGATTTAGTAACTTATAAAAAATTATGTTTGATAATAGAAAGTGACTTTATAATCAGCACGCATTGAATCCACTTTATTTTATTCATGGCTGATTAAGCGAATCCTGAGTGATTCTTTGATCCGATGATTCTAGCCACTTCTAACTGAATTTTCACTATCAATTGTTAGGTCCCTGACACGATTTATGACTTAAGGGATCCTATAAATTCTAAAGACAATCATATTGCGCATTTTTCTCGATGATTGCTTTCACTTTTTTGATTCAAGTACCTGGGTCTTTGACTCACTGAAGTTATTCAATGATCACATCACGGAGTCATAACTGTTGCCAGGGACGGAAATACTTCAGCCTGAAGAGGTCCATAATCCACTTCTTCTCCATCCACTGTTAAATGACCTACAGGGCCATTAACTTCCGGTTCTATACGAAAAGCTTGTACTGGAATCATTTCCACTCCGGAGCATGCTAGATGAGTCCCATTACTTAGACCCAGTAGAAACTGATAAATAAACGAAGAACCATATAATCTTACGGGGCATATTTGACATATTTACTAATCGATTTTTTTTATCTTACTTGGAGCAAATTTGCTCTGGTGATACCCGCTCTTACAATAAGTAACCAGATGACACCGTC
The DNA here is from genome assembly GCA_030142375.1 of Calameuta pallipes. Lineage (NCBI taxonomy): Eukaryota > Metazoa > Arthropoda > Insecta > Hymenoptera > Cephidae > Calameuta > Calameuta pallipes. The sequence continues at coordinate 37,085 of JARQSW010000558.1, read as the reverse complement.
AGCTAATCTAGCACGTGGTGCAAAAAAACAATCTTGCGCCAAGTGCGTTTGGTAAGCTGCATGCACCATTACAAAGTTCCCTAGAATTAAACAAATGACCATCTTTTAATTTTTTATATTTTTTCATACCATACTATGGAAGATCATAGGTTACCTTTAATTTGAGTCCATGTACTTGGAAGCTGAGCCGTCAGAGCCGGTGTCTTGCCGGGAGGACCGTAAACGATTCGATTGTCGCGATTTTCAGCACCTACGTTTAGTCATAAGTGTTTTTAAAACATGCGCGTTGAATATTAATTAAATTTTCGCCCTCGAATTAAATACACACATTGTCCGCTGCCATTGGATTCATTAACGCTATGATAACTTGACATTGCACCGGCGCTAAAGTAGGTTGACTTTCTGGAAGTTGCAGAATAGAAGCTGTCCAGTCTATGCCTACTTTGCTTTTCGGTTTCCAAAGAAAGACTTTCGGTTATCACTTCAGCTTCATCATCAAAATCATTGGACGCACTCTCCGCGCCATTAGAATTACTGTCCAATGCATCATGGTAACTCCTGGACTCCCTAACACTCCCGTATCTGAGGATACTTATAATATCATTATAGATTCTAGATTATCTAGACGTTTCTATAAATATCTTTCGGATTATAACCGACAAATAAGTAGCTTACCGATCTAACTCATCGCCGTAACTCCTAGAGTGTGAAATCTTTCCATCATCTATATGATCCTGTTCATAAAGGCTCCCATTACTCTCAGACAGGGATAACTTTTCACAAGGGAGATATGACACTTTGCCTCTGTAGGTACGTAGCCCAATAAGACGCGCTACGCTCCATACTGTAAATCTCTGACCACCAATGACACGAAGACGTTCGCTCTCTATATCAATATCAGCCAAAAAACCCCAGCCAACGCCGAGAAATGAAAACATTATTTGACTTCTTGTTTCTATACGTATTAAGTCTATTGGTGTTTTTTTGCTTTTGACAACTGACAGAGCACTGATTAGCATGGGGTTAGAATCGTATGGCTCCCTGAAAGATAATTATGATTGGTACAATTTCATTTATTATAAATCAACGGACTTACTGTTTAGCGTGTGCTATTGACTTTGCTAAGCCATTTCCAGATCCGCAGGGTATTACACCCAGGGGTAACTCTTTGACTGCTTTCTCCCAATCAGATCTCTCAAAAATTCCATTTACAACCTCGAAGAGAATACCATCTCCACCAACAGTAAGTATACCACTCCATTGATATATATCTTTCGTTCGAACAAATTCACGAGCATAATTTGGATATTTTGTAATATGAATATCATAATGCCGTTCAGCCTCAGAAAGTATTGCATGGATTCTTCGTTGAAAAGTCTCTCTTCCCCGTCCAGGTCCAGATTTTGGATTTAGAAGTACTAGCAACTTTCTTTGCTCACCAGGGCAGGCTAAACCAAAAACGTAACATTTATTAGGATTTGTGTCATACACCGAATTATAAATTTTCTAATATCGAACTCGAAATTAGATTCCTACTCTCTTAATTGATAAAATATTTTTCAATAAAGATATTACAGAATGAAAGTTTAGTTAGATAATAGTAGCTGATAGTACTGGACACTATTGTTCTAATGAGACTAAATTATTTGATCATTGAAAGCTATATTTCTGTGCCAAGAGTTATTTAAAATGTTCATTATGCAAATTTGACTATGAAATTTATTTCAATTATAACCATTGATCTTTGTTGAGATCAGGAATCTCATTTAGTTCAGCTATCGATAAAGTTCGATGATATCAAATACTAAAAAAGAAACAATGATAAAAATAGAATAAAAAGTGGGTGTGTTTTGTTTCTTTGTATGGGTCCGTAGTCCAAAGTAAGCTGCATAATCAAAAAGAAATTTACTAGAGCAAAATATGTACCATAAATTGAAATCTGTCCTGATCATTTTTAGCATAATCCCATTAAATTGTAAATAAGAACTGAATGCTCATTTCATATTAAAAAATACGAAAGGATCGTAAGAGAAACTCTTATCGAGCACAGAATTCGCTAATGATTCTTGCAATCAATAATACCGTTTGTATTGTTTACAGAAGATCTGTAACCTTGAGTTTCCAATTTGAAAATAGGACAACACAAACTGACGCACTAGAACCTATTTGATTAGATGCTTCCCTCCTAACAGCCAAAGACGCCATGTTCCAGTATAATACCGGCACAATAGCAGTATACTTTCCACGATGCTGTTGTTTTACTGGCAATGTGCTACGATATTTTGGAATAAGTCGTTTTTGGTTTTCTAGCTTCATAGTTATCTTAAAAATGTAGATTCGAGCCGCTAAAGTCAATGGGTTTTGTTTATCTTAAGTTAAAAATATAGATAAGCATTGACTTAATGATAACAAATTTCTTAATATTATAACCCTGGGTTATTTTCAAGGGACAATCCGGAAAAAATGCGGGGCGTCTGGGTCGAGATAACTTTTTGATTACCGGTCGACTGCTCTGACTACTGAGCTACGTCAGCCACTTACCGCACCTTCCCCGAATCGTCCTTACTAAGGAAAATTCGTTACAATAACTTATCCATAGTCTTCTCTTATAAATAAGGTAGAAATAACAAGGAGACAAGAGACTGCAAAGAACTTAGATCACGTTAAAGCAAATCAAATAGACTTTGTACACCTTGTAGTTTGTATCATGTACGGATAACGATATCTCCATTACGCAGGAGAATTTCACTTTCATTTAATTCCTGCTTCGCAGCGAAAGTCGCGCGCTTCCGTGTCGACCTGTTTTTAGTTTCCTTTAAGTAGTAGGACAGGTAATAACATAACTTATGTTCATACACTACATATTTACACATAAACACGCAATGACCCAATAGGAAATATTGAAAAACAAATTACCTATTTCTATTCCCTTTCTACAGGTTGAGCTGTAGCTACCCAATAGATATATCTATAGCTACCTATAAACTGAGTACGTTGCGACATTTAAGTTTCACGTGGATTTCATGGCCATCTAACATCGACAGATAACATGTAATAAAACCACTTACAGCGAACGTTTCTATGGTATAAATACCTCGGTAAACCAAATATATAATATGTTTAGCACGTTATCGTTAGGCACGTAAGGATTGATAAGGTTTTACTTAGTATACAATAAATATGAGCTCGTGATGATTAAGATTTCTTATCGTGACTTTTTTTTAAAAAAAACGTTGTACAGTAAGTTACGGCTGCTACTATGCAGAACGTTACTATGTCTTAGTACGTTAAGACATACGTTCGCACATGGCTGAAGGATAAATCTACGAGTCAATTTTGCAAGACAAAGTACAGCAGAATTACTTATGCTTGGAAAAACAGAGAACGTCAAGATGCTAATCATTTATTTTCCATTTCAAGAATTTCATGTCGCGCATGTAGGATATTTAAAAGAAAAGCAAAAAATGAGCAAACACTTTAAGTAATTCTATCGGCTAGTTGAACTACGACGAACTTATTAATGACGCAGTTTAACTCCTTTTTTACATATTCCAGCAGATTTGAATTTTTAAAAAAAAAGTTTCGACGAGTAGGATCGTACAAAGAAGCTGACACAAGTTGAATTTTTTTCTCCAGCAAAGTTCATACTGTCAGCATTGTATGACGTAAAGGACTATTATTTTCTACGGGACTGAATTAAGAAAATTATATAGGAAAATGTAATGAGAGAAACTAAGCTACAATACGCTAGTGGGAGGTACATATACGTTGAGGCAGATCAAGGATTGTTAAATTAGCATTATGTAATCGTGCAATAGTAGATTATAATTTCTCATGTAATGTCAACTGCTGGTTGTTATGTCAGTGACATCTTGCAGTTCCGTTAAGCAAGCTCTGTTCTCATATCATATCTATACGTGGGTAGCAACTTTGGAGTATCACGGTCAAGCATAACTCAGTATCAAAGAGTCCGTAGGTCGTTATAACGTTACATAATAGGAATTTAAAATCTTTGTTGCTGTAAAATTAATATATGATTCTTCCGAACTAAATTGCGATTAACTTATTGAGTCTGGTTGCCCGGTTACTTTGTTTTTGAACGGTAGGCTCATGACTACGCATTTCTCAGGGCCCGTTCTACAAACACAATTTATTGTTTAAACTCGATTTGACTGTATGATTAGCGAATCAGATAAATCGAGTTTAAACAATAAACCATGTTTATGAAATCAAGGTTTATTCATCTATTTTGTATATCGTATGTTGTACCCGTATAGATATTATTGTACATACTATACCATTATATCTATGATTGTGGTATAGTACGTTCCAAGTACTGTCAGAATTTTTTTTACCGTTTTAGGTACAATTAGCTCACCTGGTCTGCCGTCATCAAACGGAAACCAGTTTTAATTTCTTAGAAAACAAGTACTTCGTTTACGTATGCTCTTAAATAATGTAATGATTATGCAGCTTTAATGCATATAATTGTATTTCATTAAGAGATATTATAAGTAAATACAATTTTATTAAATGTCTATGTTTCCTCAAACCCATTCAAATGCATCATTAGTAAGGAATTATGTGGATGGTAATTGAAGATTACAATATAATACTGTCATCAATAACCCATTAAGAATCATACAGTAAACAAATATGTGGTTTCAGATAAAATACAGCGTATGAAAATGAATGCGTTGTAAGTATTCTTACCAATTGTAATATTAATTATAGCAGATTAAACTATAATGTTTATGACTTACCATTTAGTAATGATTCTAAATTACCATGAGTGGGACTCATTAGCATCTTTGGCACAGGTACTCTGGCAACTAGACATTTTATTGCCAATCTCCATCTACTTGCTTCCCTCAAGTTATCCTCATACTTATCAAAGCTTCGAAAACGTAATGTAATTGTTGTTCTCTCGCGTCTTCTTGCACCTTTCACTCGTGCTTTCTTCAAAATATATGCATAAATATAAAGGTATGCTGAAGTATCATATTCATCGTACGGCAGGAAATTCTCTGTCGATTCAACAACCCTTAGTTGTATCTTGGAAGCTCCAGGACGACAGGCACAACTATCAGCACTACGCCTTTTTGAGCACATACATCGGCAGCCTATTATGTCGTTCAAGGCTATTGTCTCAGTCTTGGTGGAACCATTGCTCTCCTTTTGCAAACTTAAACCTTTTTCAGTAAGTTTTACACGATAGAATGTGTTTTTCTTTGATGTTATGTAAAATGTTTCTTCAAGTACAGTGCTTGAGCAAATTTGTCCATCTCCTGCCATACTGATAGTATCTAACAACAATATCATTAAATTATTAAATACTGCATACCAAATATATATATATATATATATTCATAAAGAGACAGGATTTCATTAATGAATTTCAATAACAGTTATTGCCTAACTTGATCACCAATGCAGAACATTAACAGTGCATGTCTTGCATACACATACTTATCATACTTTAGTGCTCAATTGACAAACTGTCATCCCACAATTTATAATCGTCATAATGTGTACTTGAAGCAAATAGTATACATATAATAAACTCTAATGGGGGTTTAGGAACTTTATACACTCAGATCTTCCTCTTGAACAATATAGGTACATACCTGCCACAGGCGAGTTTTAATCAACAGATAGATTAAAACCGATTGGCTTTCCTTTATATTGACTCTTAGGATAAAGGCAACTGAAACAGTTTACGTTTAAAATTTACATGACTTTCAAACTATTGATATCATTCATTTATCTTGAGTATCATAAAAATTAAAGTGTGCTGGATTATCACGTTATGACACGCCTAGTCTGTAGGATAATAAGTATTCTATAATAAAGATACACGACACAGTAAATTATTTTTGTTTATGCTTATTCAATGGTCGATTTAAAGAAAATGTTCATTTAAAAAATATCTTCGTACTCAATTTCAATTGATCTTCTCACAACTAATTCGCTTTTTCCAAAACTCATATATCAATCATGTTTTATATCCTATTATTTGTATCTCACGATTTTTTCATACGTATTTGTAGAAATAACTTGAGGTATAAGTACAAATCTCTCTATGTTATCTTTCGAAACTGAACACAAGTTCCACACCTGATCCCGGCAAAGCAGCCACTGGACTTGGAAATACTTGCAACGCACTCTTCTTTCTTTGATTAAACACTACTCTTCAACCTACCACTTCTTCCGTTTAACACTTTCATAAGTCAATCGTGCTATCCGCTCCATTCCAACAGATTTTGGTAGATGAAAATTGAGAAGTGCTGCCATCTTTAAGAAAAAAATTAATGGTAATAATATTGTGATCATATTTTCATAATCAATCTACAATTTATTTTTGGGAAAAAAATAATAAATCTATAAGGGAATTGGAATAGAAAAAAGTGACGATGACGATACTGATGAATATTATACACATTTATCATTTTTGTTTCTCTTGGTTTATCGACAGCTGGTATAACAGTTTAGGATTGGAATAAACAATTGCTGCACCCTATACCGTTTCCGTTTCAATAGTAACGCTAAACATCCCACGATAGAGGTTTCTTTCCCGAGGTGTCAAAAATGGTGAGTGGTTGGACATATTTTGGTTTGCTTGGAAAATCCGACAGCATCCGCTATACGGGCGAATTATTTAGGCAGTGTGGTTGATAAGCTTGGAGCTATTATTGTCCTTTAAATTAATCCTATTGAATTTTATTTTCAGGGTATAGACATTAATCATAAACACGATCGGAAAGTCCGGCGCACGGAGCCCAAGTCACAGGATGTCTACCTCCGACTCCTCGTCAAGGTACCTATTTCTTTCTGTTCTTATTTTTTAAAATCAATCGATCCTCTTATATATTTCAAATTTCAATTGCATTTATTAATATTACTTTTGTTAATATATACATATTTTCTATGAATTGGCGTTTTCTAGGTTATGATCTTGTTTGTGTGCAGGAGGGACACGTGTAGTAACATAGCTCCTTTGTGTTTTAATATAATTTGGTATCTATAAGCGAACCGCACTCTGTGTCAGTCTAATATGGACTGGTTCAATTTGAATGTTCGCAAGAATAAATTCAAGTCAGCTTTCCTATTCCGGCTTTCAGCATTAGTTGAAAATCGTTTATACTAGCTGATACAGTTTTCATATTCAAGAGTTAGCATTATCTAATTATATTCTTAACATTAATTATATTCTTTTGTTACATTAATTAAAAATTTAATAATTTTTCTTCACAGCTGTACCGATTCCTGGCTCGTCGTACAAATAGCAAATTTAACAAGATCATTCTGAAACGTCTCTTTATGAGCAAAATCAACCGCCCGCCAATTTCCTTGGCACGTGTTGTCAGATTTATGAAGAAACCTGGACGTGAGAATAATATCGCAGTCATTGTAGGTACAGTGACAGATGATGCCAGAATCTTTGAAGTTCCAAAATTGACGGTAAGTTATTTGATACATATTCTCTTTAGACTTTGAATTATAAATAAGCTTATTTCATCAATGGCTTCTTAGGTATGCGCTCTGCGTATCACCGAAAAGGCCAGAGGTCGCATCCTGAAGGCAGGTGGTGAAATTATCACTTTCGATCAATTGGCTTTGCGTGCTCCTACTGGAAAACGCACTGTTTTGATGCAAGGGCGTCGCAACGCTCGTGAGGCTGTGAAACACTTTGGACCAGCTCCAGGTGTTCCTCATTCTCATACGAAACCCCTTGTGCGATCAAAGGGTCGTAAGTTCGAAAGGGCCAGAGGTCGCAGGCGTAGTTGTGGCTACAAGAAGTAAAGAACTTCTATCTACCATCATTTATGGTACCATTGATTGTATAATGGAAAATAAATTATGGTATCTTTACAAAAATTAATTTACATATTTCATTCATTTTCCTGTAATGGGTTTATCACTTAATCAAAACATGTCAAGTAAGCTTTTTTACTCAATTTTATTCAATTAATTTATAGCTATGGGAGCTTTGACAATAGCTCTTTTAATATGATAAAATACAGTAAAACTTATTAACTTATTTCATTATTTTGATCTATGTCATTACATTATAATTAAACATATCCAAAAGAAACATTAAATTATGCTTGGTTTTAGCCTTGAAATTTTCAGACATTAGTGGAATTATGACAAGTTCTACTATAAAAAAACTTATTTCTATGTTAACTTACCGCAAATTTACCGAACTTCCAAATTCTATGAAGGCATATTAAAGTAATAAAAAATTTTTATTCTTTTAATACAATTCTTAAATGATAGTATGAATATATAATCACTCACATTAGCTACTTCACCATTTTCGTTTACAACATCTTCTACTTCGAGTTCCTCTAGTTTCTCATCATCATCTGACTGTACGTCATCCACGATTCCAACTATTGGAAAATACAAGATTGATTCTTCAATGGCCTTTTCTGGAGACTCGCTAACATGATATGGACCAATACCAGCGAATGTTAGGAAAACTTCGGAACTTATTTTTTTTACAACACAAACCAATGTCTCATACCTAAAACAAGATATATAATTTCATTATTAGAAAATTGGAACAAGCAAATTATAACTGACCCAGTTTTTTCTGTAGAGTATTCCTCAAATTCTTCAATAGATGATGCTATTTGTTTCGCATCCGGTGGTTTGTCTCGTTCGAAAACACCAAAATTTACCAATTCGCTGCTATACATTTCTAGTATTACCTTTAAATCGTTTTTCTTTGTAGAATCATATTTAAATACAATTATAGGGCATTTATCACCTTTATCCTCATACTGAAATTGTAATAAAGCCGTTATGAGAACCATTTTTTATGGACTTATTTATAAATTGATATTTACTGGATACGTGGTGTCAATATATTTGCGAAATATTTTTTTAAACGCTATGGCTTTGTTTCTTGGATTTGGTGGTGCCCATATCACTGGAAATATTAAATTATCTTTTCCATTAGGCGTAAATGCCGGATGATGTCGTTCCGCGTAGCTTAAAACCAAACAATAATGGTATATAACATTTTTTAATCCTTTATACAGTAAAAGTACAAATAGATTTACCATCCTTCGGCAAATGTCTGGCCAAGTTGTGGCAAAATAGGTTCACCAAATAATAGATTCAGCAAATATTTTTCCACGTCCATCTCTTTCTTTTTATCATTGATTTTCAATCTCATGCACATACATTTTCCATCCAAAAGTAATTGTTTAGCGTCCTCAGTCAATACGTAATCCGACTATATGCATAGAGGAAAAAAAAAAGAGAAAGCCAGTTAAATATTTTACATGTGAAAAGAGTATTTTTGTACCTCCTCACATAATGCCATAAGAATTTCATCATCCAGTCTTTTTCGAAATTCATTCTCTACGGTGTAATTGCCTGGCAAAAGTTCCTCAATAAGTTCCATGTATGGTGGACTTGATTTTTTATCTCTTCGGTGTCCTTCTTCATCTTTGAATACCCATGGATAAATTATAAGACATGTCTCCAAGCATAATGAATTTATCAAATGTGACATTTCTGCTTCGTACTTAGCTTTAGCCTCAGCTTCTACATGTTTGAATAATACTTGTTATATTAAATTAATCAAATACTTTCTATTATTGTATGCACTTTTAACCTTTCTGTGCTTTCTTGGCTGCTTCCTTAGCTAGTCTGGTTTCTTCTAGAATTTGCAAACGCTTCTCTTCCTCTGGACTTCTTTCAGATACAGGTAATGAGAATCTAAGTGATCAATCATCCATCATGAGGAAATATCTCTGATTATAATTAGTATAACAAGTAACAAGTAAATATACTCAGGTTCCCCTCCATCAACTATTCTCTGGAGTTCCTTAGCGATCATCTTTTGGAGTTTTGGACAATTAGCACCAAACATGAGGTTTACCATGCGACCTTCCTATAGACGATGTTGCAATATAAAAGTATATTATACCATTTTTAATTATAATTTAAAATTGAAAGAATAATATACCTACATGAATAAACATCCAAGTAGGGTCACTTTTGCCTCTAAATCGCGCCAAATCGCTGATTTCATCACATTTAGCCTTAGAATATCACATAAACCTTTAATATCAGTAACTATAATTAATTTGTAAACAATTATATTTATCATACATGCTTCCTATAAATGAGAGTCATCCAATTCAATGAACGATTTATGTATAAAGATTTAAAACTATTGAAATCGCTTCCTTGAGTAATCAGAAAGATAGGAATAAATTAACTTCAAAGATATTGAGATTTTAGGCTTTCGCGGCCAATATTATCATTAATACTCATGGTTTCCGGATGGAAGCCGCGTCTGTGTTCAGCTTTTTGCCGACGTTTCGCAAAAAGCTGAACACAGACGCGGCTTCCATTCAAAGATATTTAAAAAAAGATTCAACAGGTACCGACAAGTCATTGCATCTCTGTGTAATAATAGTAAAAGAAATATAATTACAATAGCATAAGTAAGTGTATCTCCACCGATTTCCATTTTCATTTTCTTCAATATGCTCACCATACCGGTACAAGGACCACTCCAATCCGAGAAAACATCGACAACTGTTTGATTTCCATAGGGTTATAATTTAATGAACAATATTATATACGTCTGCATATTTATTATCAATAATATAACATAACTTGCCTACTAGACCTTTTCTCTCCAAGATTTTAGCCCATTCTTCATCATTAGATACTTCAGTCTGTAGAGCAGCTGGGACGTTTTTCTTAGCCATTTTTCTCACGGCATTAATGCCACCCTAAAATCATAAGTAATATATAATAAAGACGATGCAAATTTATTATGGTATTATAAACGAGTATTAAAAATTATCAAGATAAAGATAAAATCTACAAATTATTTGCAAAGGTAACTTTTATCCTCGTACCCTCCTGCGGCCAAGCATTATCGCGTATTATCAATAGATCCTATTTTTATTTAAATTTTCAGAGTAAAAGACTTTTCTAGTTTCTATCTCGACTTCTCAGGACGGACTGCATCGTGTCTCTAATATCCTGGCTAAACCTATATCGTAATAATAATATCTTCAACTTTAAAGTGTGCACGGGGACATCGGTGACATCGAGAGCACGCGAAGTCTTATAGATAAACATTAGCAAACTCAGACACGAATACGAAGATGGATAATTATAGTGGATGAGGATGCGGGGTTAGCGGGGCAACCTGACTAGTTATATTAGCAAGGAGACGGTTTTCTAATAATGGTATAATGGCTCTGACGATAATGACATGCCAAAAGGGAATTAAGAAAACATAAAAAGAAATATCATTTATTAACATTAAGCTCCACTCTCGATTTAGACACAATAAATATAATTTATTGAAGACAAACGTAAACGTGATTTGAAGTATATCAAATAAAATTGATTTGATTTCTGTATATTATAAAATAATACTTATATAAATAATATTGAATAGTATTTTACGTGCTTGCATAGGATTATGGCAAGTATGTATATAAATATAATATACATATGTACTGCAGCGCTGAAAATCCTTGAAAATTTCTGAGTGTCCTTTCAAATGGTGCAATGCGTGAAGGATATAATAATTATATGATTTGACCTACCAGAATATCCATTTTGGTAGTATTTTCAGGATTAGTATATAATTCCCCTATTGTAGGTTAATTATTCAAGATGATTTAATGATAAGGATTCTTAATATTTCCTTATACGATTAAATCCAAGAGAGAGTGTGGCTACTCCGTTCAGGACGAGAAACAGGCGAGTACAGAAAGCAGGATGGCTGTTTAGTGATATCAATATATAAATATAGAGCCCCATACAAAGGAACTTCTTAAGAAAACAGCATTGCGTCAATATTTGTCGCTGTTTAGAATCCCTATTCTTTTTTCGATTTATTACCAGACTGTCAAGTGTTCTTGATTTAAGTTGATTATCGTAAAGCATCACATGTCTGGTTTGAATTACTTAAAGACTATTTGGTTCGTGGGTGTCAAGAGTTGAAAATACTGTGCGAGAACAATTTATTTTCTCTCGAAAAGGAACAGTATATATAAATATGTATATTTGGAGGCTAGTATATACTATAGAAAATAATTTCGTCATATTGTGGATTGCTGTACAGATTTATTATAAATACGTTTATGCCAGTGGAAATTATTACAAGTAATGATTATTGCGTGACCGCTTAATAGAGACAATCCGTCGGTAAAATAGTTGATAATTAATCGCAGACTTTGTTCTTGTATCTTCGTAATTTATATTAGTAATGAAACCAAGATGGAGAATCTGTCGTAAGGTTTTACCGGCTGATGACGATTCATCTTGACATTAGGAAAATCTATTTATTTTTAATATATTGGATTTAGTTATAAATAAGTTGCGTTGCAGGTAAATAAGTATTATTTTTAAACTCAACTTATCTATGACTCAAACCGATATATAGATATAAAGGTATATAAAGGACTTTTGGTACCCTTGGATTTACAAAATACCTTTATTTCTATCGAACGACCATACTTACTTACTATATAAGTAGTATTAATTGATTCTTTGGATTTTCTTCAAGGATTTGGAAATATTACAGCTGGGGTGGTGAGAAATGTCCGTAGTCACGTAAAGAAGGAAACATTTGTACTGGTTGCCTGGGATACCTGTAGCAACTTGGAGAATACAATAGATTATAATTATAGTAAACAATAAGTGACTTTGATAAAATTTCATCTTTGTTATTCTCTCCTAGATTAATTTCCTGATAAATTTTAATAGCTAATATTGAATTTCATTTAAACGCATCAATGTAGTCTAAGTATGTATGTATATATATTTATATACATACATAATTATTGGTGTTATTAGTGTGCATAATGTATTTGCATTAGCCGGGTAGTGACTGAGACGAAATAAGGCAATGCTGTGAATATTACAATAATGTTATGGAATAATAAAATACTGAAAGTATTATACGACATTGTACATATAGAAAATAAAGGATTTCATTTATACTTATTTAATTGGCACTGATTGGCACAGAAACTCTTATTATCTGCCATAAACGAAATGAGCTCTGCTGGTAAACAAGTATCTTGTTTCGATAACGCCACGATATCGTAACAATAGAAGCTATATCATTGATCATTTGTAGTATTTTATTTACTATGCTGTTTGGGGTAAATAGAGTATAACTGTTAATAATATAAAGGTGCAATGAAATTTAGTAAGTGATTGTGATGTCAATGAGTGTTTACCAGTCATCAGCTGTAAAATGACAGATAGAATAAAAATGGCTGAAAATGGGTTGGGATCTGATGCTGGATCAGTGGAAAATCTTGCTATCGAGGCGATTAACTTAGATATTGAAGAGGTACTTGGAAATAGTTAGATCTTATTGTGTGTGTGGAAAAATTTGAATATTATTCATGATTTTTAAATAGACTGAATGTTTCTTGTTTTTCAGGTTATAGTCCTCCCCCTTTTTGATGAACAATACTTGCTATTGCTTTTGTTTATTTCATTTTATGTTAATACATCGTGTTAATAATAGGTCTAAATATACTAAATGCATAATTGTAACTTATGGTACTACAATTGACCATTTAAATTAAATTCGAATTTTGAAATTATTATAAAATATTAACAAAAAATAATTCTTGAATGCTTCATTAAATTTTTAATGTTTATAGCTTGATGATGCAGAGTATGCAATACCAGCTGTGGAGGAATTACCCTCCTTAGAAAGTATCTTGACCGAACCGGATTGTGGTTCACTCTCAGGAACAGAAGATGATTTGGCTTCAACATCTATAGAAAAATTAGGAGGCAGTGAAACTGCTAGTGTTGGCAGTCTCCTGTCTTTAAACTCTTTAAGCAAATCTCTAAGACATCCACAGCCACCATCATCTGGAGCAATATTACGACACATCGTCCTTAGAGGAATATCTTCTCAGATAGTATCTGCTAGTGTAAATATCAGAGAAATATGAATAAATAGTTAGTCTATAATTAATTCAATTTCACATTACAGTAAAAAAAAAAACGTTTTGCAGGAACGAGTTAATGCTGGCTTAGCTAGTGCTGTTGCTGCTGGTGGCAATATGTTAGTTATAGGTACAAGTCATGGACTGGTCTTAGGCTTTGATTCATCTCAAACTTTAAGATGGTGTGATCAAGAAGCAAGACATCAAGGTTCAGTATCTGCGTTAGGATTCAATCATGATGGTAGCAGACTCCTTGCAGGTTTTGCAAGGGGACATATTTTAATGATAGATAGTGCTAACGGAAAGGTTCTAAGAACATTAACAGAGGTTCATCCACCTGGCACTGCTGTATTACATGTTAAAGTAAGGATGACCGCCACTTCAATGCAATTTATAAAAAGAATATCAATTATAATAAACTTTTTAGTTCACAGACTCACCAAAACTAGCTCTGTGCAGTGATAGTGGCGGTTCTGTATTCGAATTAAGTTTCACACGAGTAATGGGAGTTCGTGGTTGCGACAGCAAGTGTCTTTTTAGTGGATCCAGAGGAGAAGTATGCACCCTGGAACCATTACTGTTAAATCGCTTACCTACGCATCCCCTAAAAAATTATACATTGGTAGCCATGGCCACGCTGTCAAAGGTCTGTCTTTACCTTTGCTATATGATTACCTTTAATGAAAAAAAAAAAACTAACTTCTTACCCTATTTGAAGGTGATAGTTGTGTGCATAAGGCCACGAATGCGAGTGGTGTTAACACATGCATTAAGTGGTCCATCAGTTTCACCACCTCAAGTATCCTGGCAACTTGTTGTTATACAAGGTGCTGATGCTTCTCGTGTAGTCGATCCTGTTTTGGCACTTGCCAGAGATAATATTGTGCATTTTTACCAGGTAATTCTAAGTCTATAGAGTTATTACTTATCAAAAGAACATCTGTAAAGTCATACATCGTTATACAGGTGTGTACAGAAGCAGGATCCAGAGTACGATTATCTCCTCTGCAAAGAGTCACACTTCCATACACAATCAGCAATTTACGTTGGCTAAATGCAAGATCTTTAGCAGTGCTGGACACGCAGGAAAGACTACACTTGATGGATGTTAGAACACAGGATAACCTTGAAACATTAGATATGAGTCGTGTAGGGATTTCATATGCATCCAGTCATTTTAAGGGATTATCTACAGGAGGAAATGTTTCTAAGGTACAAGAAATTGTTTAAATAATGAACTCACAAGTAATGACCTCAACTGTTTCTAATCCCCAATACGTAATTCATTAGGCAATGGCTTTAGCTGGAGAACGAGCATGTTACAATACAGTGATAACCTGTGGTAACCAGCTTCTATTGTTAGGAACCAAAAGTATACATGCAGTGAGCATAAGAACTTGGACAGAAAGGCTACGTTATTTAACTCTTCAAGTCTGTATTAATTAAATG
This sequence comes from Calameuta pallipes, assembly GCA_030142375.1. Lineage (NCBI taxonomy): Eukaryota > Metazoa > Arthropoda > Insecta > Hymenoptera > Cephidae > Calameuta > Calameuta pallipes. Next base: position 21,669 of record JARQSW010000558.1, on the reverse strand, counting down.
AAAATTCCAACAATTTTTCACTTTGTGATACATTTTTTTGGACTTTTAGAGACGGTTTATCGAAGCTCTTACTTTGGGTCTTTCTTTCTATCAAGACAAAGGAAAAGCAGTGGTGGGTCTACGCGGATCTAAGCAACGCCGTAAGCAAATAGCTCGTGATAAAGTTTGCCAAGTTCTTATCCAGTATATGGATGAGCTAAATCATACTCCTACGGATGACAATACGGATTCAGAGATAGTCTCTATCTGCGTGGATTATTGTGTTCAGCTGGAGAATACAGAATTGCTATTTGGAAGACTATGGGACTTAGTATCCGAGTCTGATGGACTTAAAGGAACTTATTTACGCGCTTTGGAAGCTCCATTACTTGATGGTAGCCTTCAATCACGATTACCACCTTTAATAGCTCAACAGTTAGTTACTCTTTATGAACAAGAAAATAGAATGGATGCGTTACAGGCTATTATAATTTTATTGGATGTTGATTGCTTGGATATTCATCAGGTATTCTGTCATGAGGATCTTTTTAATTATTTAAATAGAATAATGACTTTATTCATGGTTTTTAACCGTAGGTAACAACGGTATGTCGTCAGCGAGGATTGTGGGAAGCGTTAATACATTTGCAAACAACAGCTCTAGGTGACTTCGCTGCTCCTATACATCAGTTAGTACCGGTTCTTCAAAGTTCCATGACTGCTAATAAAGATTCACTAAGTCAGGACTGTATAAGACTAGGAAATGCTCTATTAGTATATGCTAGTTGCTGCTTAGCTGGACGTGGATTTCCTAGAGGAGATCTTCCAGACAACGCATCTCAAAGAGCAAAGACAGATATACTCAGGGCGTTACTCTCCCAGCATTCCAGCTTAGCAAATGATATGGAAAGACAGTATCCTTACTTGAGGACTTTGCTGAAGTTTGACGCGAGAGGCTTCCTGGACGTGATTTCCATAGCATTTCAGGAAGCGGAATTCACCTCGGAGATGGGCTTGAGACAGAGGCAGAGGCTAGTTGATATTCTATTGACTATTATAATGCCCAATACACCACTCAGTCCAAGGAATCCGGATTATCTCACGGATGAGCAGAGAGCTCTAGTGCTAATCTTTATCGCCAATGAAGTGGCAGAAAGTACAGTCACCCTGGAGGCATCTGTCCTTAATAGAGTTATTGAAATTCTTTCTACGGAATGTACAGAGTCAAGTTCAAGAGATCATAAGACTGAGAAGGAAAACGCTGTTCTTCGTCTACTACATTCCAAAAAATTGATAAGCATCTCTGACAACACTCTGCTGAATTTAGCACAGCAAGCTAACTTGTAAGTCAAAGTATAGTGCGTCCATGTGAACGAGTTCAGTATACGTATATCATCATCAGCACTGTACATATGGAGTCCTAGTTCCGTAAAAATGACCACGCGTAAATCCCACGAGTCCCGTTCACTCGGTCGCACTGTAATAATGAGTTTCGTCTGATATTCATATGTGATAACTTGTATCCTAGTATTTAACGTTGCAGTATGCGAGTCGCAGAACTACTATACAGTGCCAGGGAAGATTGGATTGCTGTGTGTAGATGCATCGTAACTGATTCATCAAGATTCCAGGAGCTTTGGTCCTGGTTAGAAAGACTTCCTACGTCATCTCTTTGTTCTGTGATAATGGCCCATTCTCCATCGTTAGTAACAATCGATGCCCCACGATTAGTCAGCTTGATAGCTGTTCGAATGCCGGATAAAATAGTTAAGGTCTTGGATAAATTGAAAGACCAGCCAGATTTGGAATATGCTTGGTTAGCAGCTTTGTATCAAGCCGCTCAGTATAAAGAAGAGGATACTAAGATTGAATTGAGTACAGAATTACTTGAAAAATATTTGGAACTCATGTGTCAATTACATCCAGACGATGTAACTATTTTTGCATTATCAGATTCTGTCAGTGTCGCGCGTTTAGTCATTTTTTAAACAATTTTTCATTCTCCATAGGTTCTTAAACATATACATGGTCCACATGGTTGTCGTTTGGATGAGACTTTGAGAATAGTTCGAGAGTCAAATCATAAAGATGCAGAAGCTGTAATGCTTGAGAAGCTGGGAAATTATCAGGAAGCTTTTGATCTGCTTTTAAAAAGATTGAAAAATAGTTTCGATGTGGTATGAGCATTCATTCTTCCACTTTCGTACAGCTACGGTGACTAAAATTTAGTATTTTAATTTCTCCACTTTTAGTATTGCCAGAATGATATTTCTGATGATGAGGTTGTCCAGGGTACCACACAGTTAGCTGGATTATGCATAAGATCTGTAGGAACTCTAGATTGGATGCCCTTAGTAGAAACAGTCCTTCGACCCACTACAGATGATAACGACCAAAAAGGTTTCTTTTTTGATACATTAGCCACATCTTCCTTGAGATATACAAGATTCTGATATAATTTTTTATTCCTGACAGTGGAAAGTCTTAGAGGGAAGCTATTAAGAATTGTATTAGAAGCCCTTAGTGGTACCACGGCATTGTCAACCGTATTGGAACAAATTCTTAAACATCCACTAGCTACAAGTGGAACGATAGGTGATATAAGGCAATTGCTTACTGGAGTTTTGACGCATACACGTTACGAACAAACCCTTGTTGAAGCAACATCCCGATTAGTGAGTCTGGAGCTACATAAAGCTCTGAAAAAGACTCTAAGGTAAGATACTATATAAAAATAGTATCTTAACGCATTGTTGATAAGTCATGAGTTAACACGTGTTTGTACTTACATTGGCTATTTCACTTCCACATTGAATTACGAAATAATAGACGGTGATACGAAAGGTTCTGCGTAAAATTAACCGGTAAACCATGTGCTAATTGAAAGTTATGTTACTAATTTTTGTTATCAAGGAATGCTGGAAAGGCATGTTCAAACACATCAACTATTTGTCCTGTGTGTCGGCAAGTGCTTTCTCAATGTACGGATTACCTGATTGTTTTTCACTGTGGTCATGGATATCATGCAGATTGTGTTGGTGAGCCCAAGATGTGCTATAAATGTTTGAATACAAAAGGTTGGGCTCCTGTTGCCACAAACTTACCACCCACCACCCAAAATCCTCCGGTACGTATGACATTATTGACTTTCTATAATGAGAAATTTAAAAAAATTATTTTTCCACTATTTCCTACACAGGAGAGAAGACAAATCCTGCCACCTGCTTTTATGCGATCTAGAGATCTTACCCTACGACTCGCTCCACCTACATCCCTCACAGATCTGGAGGGTATACTTTAAAAGTCTAGTCCCATAGTTTCCTAATTTCAATATGAAATTATTTAAAATTAGTGTGTACCAATTAAGGTATTAGAATTATATATTTCTTCCATTGGATCTCTACGTTCTCCCATTCCACACCGTTTGAAGTATCATTGGTGTTGTCAAATACAGTTTTCACCCGCGTTACAATATCAAATATAATATTCCTGTACAAAAAATTGTCCATGCCACCAACGAGATGTTAGTATCCCCAGTAATGATATAATCATCAGCTGTTTAAATGGATAAAAAACAAATTAAGATTCAATTTACATTGAATATTTTATTGGATCATTTCTATTATCTTAATACTCGAATTATCATGTATTTATATATTGTTGTACCATATACAATTATGTATTATGTTAATAGAAAATTATGCACTGTCAATTCTAATCATGCGTGCACTACTTTCTATCCAGTGACAGAAAAAAAAACAAAAACCATTGACAAGGTGCAATGTTGTTAACTTGGAACTGTACAGATATAAGTTAAATTCTTCGAGGTCTTCATCGGCGCCACTATTGGTATATCGATTTTGCGCCTATTATTTTTTGTAATGAAGACTGGTTTCCTCTGCGTACATTCCAGCATCACAGAATTTGGATTTATGGTATCTTGACCCAACAATTCCCCAGTAAGAAGCTTTACCAGAACAGGGAAAGCACTAAGCTCTGATGTAGTCGTATTAGAAATGGTTAAGAAATCTGTGCTCGAGGCAAATTTATCAACAGCTTTATCAAGTTCCAATAGATATGGAGTTATCTTGCATATGGCCAAGTATTGTTGAATCTGCCAAGAACAATAATGCCTTCATTAGTAACATTTCAAAATACAATAACACGCAATTTATGACCAATAGGTGTTTTTCTTCTATCAGCACACTCGCGCTTTATTTAGTTTGCTAAAGGAAACACGTGAACGTTAGAAAAATGATAATTTGTACGATATACAATATAAATTAAACACTAATGGACACGAGTGTGTTCGATTGAAGAATAACACCCAATAATGACCTTCTCGTCGCATCTTTCAAGGCTACGCAATAAATTTGATATCTCCTCAAAAATAGAGTATCCTTTAGATACGTATTCCTGATCGTATATGACTTCTCCTATTTGTAAGGACACTCTGACAGCATTAGCTTCTTTACGAATTTTCTCCAATAGCAGAGACAAAGGAGTTCCAGATATAGTACGACTGGCCACACGTATTTTCGCATATTCTCTATAAACCTGAATCAAATATTTATTGATCGAGACATTTCTTGGATTAATAAAATACAATTGTGTATATACCTGCTTGTTGGCTCGCATCCAGAATGACGAAACTCTGTTAATAAAATATTTAATCTCATTTCTCTCATAGGTATTCAACGTCTCCCCAATTTTTTGAAGACTTTGAATTTTACCAGCGAGCGAACTGGTCGCCTGATTGAACCATTCAAGTTTTATATCTAATTCTGATCCAATAATCACCCCATGTCGAATTTCTAATTGTAATACTGCCAGCTGAGGATAAATATAATAATTTCAAAGACAACGTAATAAATAATACTCATTGCACTCACATCTTTCTCAAGAGTTTCGACGAGACAATAGCTCGACTTGTGCTTGGCCTTTAATAATGACTCCTTAAAAGTATTGACTGATCCACTTCCTTTGGGTTGAATCATTAGATTCATTTTCAATTAATATCAATCAAGAACTCTAACAACCTCGAAAACATGAAACAACAGACAATCTTGCCGTTGTTCAGAAACAATCATTCATTTGTTTTACAGTCGCAACGATACTTGAGGCATCCGCAGTAGATTTTGAATAGAAAAAAAACAAATAAATGGCTATTAAAAAAATCTAATAATGTGACATAAATAATTCACTATATCGCATAATCTCTTTATCAATCATTTCCTTCCTCTTTATTCCATCAGCCAGCCGATCTCCACACTAGACATATATAAACGTCTTTTTATTTAAGATATCTTGTACACAAATCAATTCTGGCTTTAATCATGTTATAATAGTTACCACTATTCGTTACATTACTGATATTAATATAAACTTGTTTTTTGGCTAGTATTAATTCGTAAAAGTAACATAACGAGGTATCATAAATGACAGCAGGCTATGAATTGGGAGTACAGACGGAAGTGACGGATCTTTAAAGAAATCGACATCCTCTGCGTCTGACCCCTAACTCACCCTTTACTTGGGTTGCGTTAACGGCATTAACAAACAATTTTTTTACAATGATCCTGTCAATGATCGCTTCTTTAATTAAGAGTTCCTGATTATTTCCCTAATAGTCCTAAGCTTAGTTCGGCTAAGAAAATTTACAATTGAATAACTATTACCGTTCGTTAGTCCTTATTCCTTATTACTAGTATCATTAACTTTTTTAATTCATTAATTCGATTATGCACAAGACACAGACTCACACGCGCACGTACACACACAGTCTCTCTCTCTCTCTCTCTCTCTCTCTCTCTCTTGCTCGCTCGTTCGCTCTCTCTTACGTATATACAGTAACGTCCAATTGAAGTGGAACATTTGAGTTTTTGTGTATTTCTGTGAAATTATGACCGATTTCAAAAAATCAAAGACATATTTTTTAGGAAAATTTCCTTCCCGTTTGACGGGTAAAGGTTTTATCTCGATCGAATACAAAATGGCCGACCGGCAGAGGTTGGAGTGAAATAGAGCATTTTGGGGACTTTTTGAAAAGTGCGAGAATTAGTGGTTCCGGAAGGAAATTCATATTTCTAATTATGGCACGAGAAAGAGCATCCTTCGGCATTGACAAAATACACCCCCATTGAACCCCTATAGCATCACTCTGGGGGGAGCTGCACCCCCTTGAAGTGAAAACACTTAATTGGCCATAACTTCCGAACGCACCGGTATCATCTTTAACGATACTGCAGATTCTCACAAAATTATTTTCGGAGACGATCCCGTAATGGAGATCTCGAGATATCGCAAACGCACCCGAAGCTTCCCCGCCATTTTTCATTAGGAATGCGATGAAATAGAAGTTTTAGATTTATCCCATGTTGTAGCTGAGATTTCAACGACTAAAAGGCGCTTTTAAACATCCAGAAATGATGTTGTTAAGAGGTTAAATTTTTCATTTGCAGAAACGCCTAAATTTTGCGAGTTTTGCTCGGGGTAATTGGGTGACAATCGCTTGGCGCTCGTAGTAGGGTAGTTGTCACCCGTGTACCTCGAGCGAAACTCGCAAAATTTAGGCGTTTCTTCAAATGAAACATTTAACCTCTTAACAACATCATTTCTGGATGTTTGAAGGCACGTTTTAATCGTTGAAATCTCGACTACAACATGGGATAAATCTAAAACTTCTATTTCATCGCATTCCTAATGAAAAATGGCGGGGAAGATTCGGGTGCGCTTGCGATATCTCGAGATCTCCATCACGGGACCGTCTCCGAAAATAATAATTTCGTGAGAATCTGCAGTATCGTTAAAGATGATACCACGCAAAAACTGGACCAGATTGGCCGGCGCGTTCGAAAATTATGACCAATTAAGTGTTTTCACTTCAAGGGGGTGCAGCTCCCCCCAGAGTGATGCTACAGGGGTGCAATGGGGATGTTTTTTTAATGCCGAAGGATGCTCTTTCTCGTGCCATAATTAAAAATATGAATTTCCTTCCGGAACCACTAGTTCTCGCACTTTTCAAAAAGTCCCAAAATGCACTATTTCACTCCAACCCCTTCCAGTCGGCCATTTTGTATCCGATCGGGACGAACCCTTCATTATTCGAAGGGGAAGAAAATTTCCTAAAAAATATGTCTTTGGTTTTTTGAAATCGGTCATAGTTTCGCAGAGATACACAAAAATTCAAGTGTTCCACTTGAATTGGACGTTACTGTATATCATTCGTATCTAACAATGATTGTATGAGCAAAAATAGCTCTAGAGAGCAAGAGCATTTGGCAAAATTTGATTAAAATGCATTTGCTCTCTCTGTGCTATTTCTGCTGACCACAGCCAATCATGGAGAGATACCACACGACATCTACGAAGACTATTGCGCTTTTAGAATATTTAAAAAATAACAGCATTCCTATTCAGTAATATCGTACAGCAAAGCGTCCCAGGAGGCTGCATGGCTAGCGAGCTGTATACAATCGTGAAAACGTATGAAGCTCAAACTTTTATTACAATACAAATTGAGAATAATTAATCAATTGTCTAGATTGTAAAAAATGAGTCCTATGGCCAGAATGAACTTAGGACGGACTATGTGATATTTTTATAATTCTCTCTTATGCTTTCCACTCTTAAACTTTCACAACGTAGACTCGATTGAGCTGAACATACTTGATTAATAAAAATCCTATTTATTCTTTGAATATCTTTCATATCATTAATTGAGAACTTATTTCATACAGGAGACACGAGGAGAGGAAAATAAGCTAAAAGAAAGTAAAGAAATGTAAAAATATCATCAAGAATGCGCATGCCTTATTGATAAAGGTATACAAATTGATATTCCACCCTAGCGACTAGGAGCAGCTGATATAGCCGAAGTATTCGGTAGCCGACAGTCTCGCAGGAACATTTGAGCCATACATATTATGTATCTATCGTGTATATTATTCGAAATGCAATTAACGAATCACCTTTGGTGAGTCCGTACGGGATCCGTTTTATTTAAATTAGCTATTGCGCCTAAGGAGGATGCTGATCAGCGAGTCGTGAATTTTGACATCTTCCTCCGTTGACCCACAAAAAAGATTATACGGTTTTGGTGTAAATTCCCAAGTACACCGTAGATGAGACTTTTCTATCTACGCTGCCAATGATCGCGCGAATGATTGTGATACCTGTAGTGTGGCGGCCTATAGTTACTGCCGTATCGCGGTCTGTTATGACTTGAAGTATTATAATAGCTCTTCCTGTGGTAACCACTGGGTGCTCGATTCCAGCTCTTTCCGTTCTGGTACTCTTGGAAGGGGTTGTAACCAGGATTTGATCGGCCGTCGTAATCTCGGTGAGCCTTTACCTTCTTCACGCGACCTCTGTCCATTTCCTCGTCGTTAGGGTCAAAGTGTCTTTTACGTTCTTCGCGTCGTTCATTATCGACCTCGCGTTCTAGATGAGCTCTTCCACCATTCCAATTGGATACTAAAACAATAAGATATTTATAATGTTACTGTAATGCATTTAAAATTGTTGACTTTATTACTGAAATAAGAGACGACACTATTTTTTAAGAGGGTTACGCTGTATATTTCCTTATAATAATATCATTGGATTTAAATTTAGGTGAGACAAGATATTCTAGATTAAAAAATAGCTGGCGAGAAATATTTGGAGTGTTGATACCTAATGTAGAAGTATAATAGATACTGCTTAATTTTCATGGGAATTGATTTTTCCTAATGTAATGACAAATGATTCTGTTACTAGGTATACGTGGGCTACGGATGATACAAAGAATTAGCTATAATAGGAAATCTATTCATCCTAACGGAAAGTTCTTTCCTAGAAGCTGGAAAACGGAATTGTTCTGTAATTTTTCTACTACTAGTTCTCTGTGTTTCCCTTTTTGCTTTAGAGGACTCAGCAGTGACATCCGATGAGCGTATCGTTCTCACGTCCAATACTTCGTGCCATAAGAGTCTCGGAGGTTTTGATTCGCGAGTATTTCGTCTGTCTCCAGAAAGAACGACTGTTTTTCTTGTTGGTGGATCGATCAGAGATTTCGAGGGGAGATGAAACGAATTCTGTGATGGCTTTATTTTTCTGTACTGACCCGAAGAACTGCCGTAGCCCCGGTGTGACATCTTCAGTAGGTGAGATACCGTATCTGAACGATTTGTTCCACTAAAGTTCCTCGGTGCTGCTGCACTTGGTGTAGTAGTGTTTGTGTGGTTAGAAGATTTGCTGGTATCCTCCCTGAAAAATTCAATTAATCTCTCCTCAGTAAATTAGTTTATCAGAAATGAATCCAGGCAATTAGCAAATAGCCAGATAATTTACTTGTTATCCGTAACGGACCATCCATTTGGTGTCGCTGCTGAAGTAGGTGACGAAGTGTTCTTAGAAACCTCCCAACCTTTAATGCTGCTGGCTGCAGCTTTCGTTAGAACTGTTTCATCCGGTCCAGTCTTCACTCTTATCGGATGATGCCACTTTTCCTTTCCGTTCGTTGTTTCAGTTTTGCCATTCGTCTCAGATTTCCCATTCTGATATTTCAGGGAACTGTTTACACCGTTGGTACAATTTTGATTTTTAGTGCAAGACGAAACACCATTTTGGCCTTGTGATTTTGAACTTGTGGTTATTACACCGTTACCGTTAGACTTTATCGACTTCTGAACATCTTTCATATTAGGAACGATTTTAGGTGAGGTATCCTTAGATGTAGCGTTAACCTTTTGAACGCCATTAGTAACATTCGTGATAGGAATTGGTTTAGGAGCCGCGGAGTTCGTCGTAACAGTATTTTTAGTTCCTGTTGTAGAATTATTTTCCTCCTCTTCACTAGAACCGTCGTACGGTACCAAACTGCTACCATTCAATACTTTTCCATTCTTTATATGCATAACCAATCTTGGCTGCGATTTTTCCTGTAACTTCTGTGGTAGTTGTGGCCCAATGAAGTTTGTACTTTTCTGTATGGAAGGTTGCGCTCCGACAGTCTTTTGATGTGGCAGTTGTGGACCAATCAGTGTTGTTTCCGTACTATCTTTACTCTTAGCCGTACCATTGACGGAACCATTCAAAGACATTACACCAGAAGTCGATGGCTTTGGACAAACGACTTTAATGGAATTACCGTTTGGCAGAGCCAACATATTCTTGGATGTTGATAAACCATTTATTTTTAGCGTGTGCTGTGTTTGTAATTTATTCTGTGACTGTGGTTCCATCTCAAATATCATTATGTATGCATTTGTGCTTAGCACATTGCTCAGACTAATCGGGCGAACCTGCATGAACAGATGACAATTTAATAGTATTGATTACATTGATTTTTCTGTTTCCTAGTAGATGATATACTTACACAGGAATCATCGAAGGAATAGTACTGCCCTGTAGATACTTGAGCAACAGCCGTGTAGTGTCCACAGTTAACAGAAGGTCCCATATGTGTGACCATAGACGTAAGCTTGTAGTTTAACGTTGTGGGACTATCGCCTGGTTCTTTCCAGAGATAAGGACCCATGTCTACAGTTTGTTTGAAGCCAATGTGTCTTGAGATCTTTCCTCCCAAGACACTGAATCTCTTCAATTGCACACAAAGGACTTTGGGTGGACGCTCAAGACTGAATTGCTTGGTAGCAGGCACTCTACGTTTACAAGCTTCACACTTGTAGTCATTATTATCTAGTTGTTCTCTACTGAAGTAGCTGGTCAGAGCCTCATCCAGACTGCTAGCTTTTCGAATGTCCACGAGTAAATCCTGTTTTAGATATTTTATGAATTTTTTTTAGAAAATAGTTCGCTGATTCCTAATCAAGATTTTTCATTGTATGTGTACCTGGAAATGCTGAAACGTCGTGGAAACATGACGGCATTGCAAACATTTCACTTCGGTACGTATATAACCCCCGAAAATCTGGTTAATAGGAGTCGTTTCTTTGGAATAACTGTCCAATTTAATAGCTCTGTGCCTAGTTAAATATGCTCGTTCCATTCCTTCAAGTAAATAACGTAGGAACTCGTGAGCATCCTCCTGTTGTCCAGGCACCATAGTTCTACAGATCACTGAAGAATAACAATAAATATATTATTTGAATTTGATAATGTTGGTATGACAAATTCATGCAACAGAAAATACTTACGTTTCAGTTTGTTATATATGTAAAAGGGCTTGATGGCTCCTCCTGATTTTTCATGGCTGAATTGTAGTGTTTTTGCCATGGCACACGTAAGGCACTCTCCTCCGCCATCTAAAACTATCCTATTATCAAAATACCATACAAAATAAACGTGTCAAGTCTTGAAAGCAAAGGTAGCATCAATTAACTTGCTAATCAAAATAGAAATAAAAATGTTGGATGCATTACATTGTGCTGCAAAATTGTATACATATAAAAAATAGGAAAAATGTATTGTTACGAATCGAAGCGTAAAACGTACCGTTTTGTTCACATTTAGAATTGTGGTGAGTATCAGAAAGTAACCAATTGATAAGAGCTGGAACATGGAATAGTGCTTGAAGTATGCTATTTAAATAGCACGTGTTTCCAACATTATACATTCCAGCACCAACTGGAAATGTTCCCTTCCATCCCAGATGAACTTTTTGAGCAGGATATAAGGTAACTGCAGGTTCTGGCAGATTAGGACCCATTTTTTTTATTTCAGCCTTCTTGGTGCTGTTGGCACTATCTTTAGTTTTACCACCCTCCGAATGATCACTGTGAGGCAAGCTCAGTACAATGTATTTGGCTTTGAGTCTATCCAGAACTGTTGCCTGGTAGTTAGCTGCCTCCTCGTACTGTATTTCTGTTTGCAGTATACGAGATGCACTGCCAGCTAGACTAACCGACAGATCATCTAAAGACTTAGACTGGCTGGCCTCCAGAGAGTGGCGGAGTGCTGCCGCAACAGGGTCACAAATGCTCACAGCAGGCATTACTATCCTACACTACCACTTTTAAGTTTCAGTCAGCCAACTCTGAAAAGAAATTCATTCACTACTTGTAGACACTTAAGAGAGTTTAATATTCCTAAAGAGAGAAGAAAAAAGGCTTATAAAATGAAGGTGAATCAAGGGAAAGCGATTGCACAATTAATTAATTTCTCTGAAGATACATAATCGTATCCATCTATTAAGTAACTGATATGAGTTGAATGAATTCCATATTCAAATAATCTATTTCTGTAGCACAAAAAAGCAATATTTTAGTTGTAAAGTGCCAAGCCATGTGCTATAGCGAGCACGCGGTTCACAGCAGACACCGCGCCAACAGACTCACTGTTTACTTCTCGGCGATAAGGCGGTAAAGTCCATATTTTACGGCACCCAAGACTCACGATGCTTCTTCGCGAACACTCAAATAAATTACAATAACGTAAGTATAGGCACAAATGTATTATCGATTGCAAGGAATTACCACGCGCTACCATAAGAGACGGTTACCGGAACGAACTATGGGCGCGTGTCGGCCGGAGAATTCGCGCGAATTTTCCATATGCAATTCGTAACACTTACCCCATTTGTCATTCATAAACTTGATGAAGTTTTCGTCTTCGCGATTATAATCCACCTTAGGCAAGCACCGCACACCATGCGTCTGACATTTTCCGCCGATTATTATCCTTAGCACGCGAAAACGAGGCCCATCCTACACTATGATGGCGGCCATCTACATTCGACCATCGAACGCAGTCAAATCAATCACCCTTATGATTATCTGCTACATTTGGAAGCATAGAAAAATATTATGATTTTTTTTTTTTTAAATGTATACAAAATCATTGAAAATATTTCATTTAACTTCAAAGCGTATTATCGTATGTCTTATATTCTCACATAGCCACAATCATTTGGCTTATGTTTTTTGACTTGAGGAATCCCTGGTGTTTGCTGAAAATTCTGATTATGCGTTTATTGACTTTTTAATAATAGTAAAGTAAAGAAAATGTAAAAAACATTAACTTCTGTGTGCACTTCATTTTCAAGAATTTTTCAAAATTATTTGTTAACCGGTCCCATGGTGTAATGGTTAGCACTCTGGACTTTGAATCCAGCGATCCGAGTTCAAATCTCGGTGGGACCTGACAGTTATATTTTTTTGTTCGAAACAAAATTAATTTTTTTTTTTCGAATTTCGTTTTTAATTATTAACGATAAACTTTATTCTAAATCATAAAATTGTTAAATATTTACCTTTTGTTCTTTCTTGTTATTCGTTACAAATTTATGCTTAGAGGGCATTAACAGAATTCTACATTTATATGTACAGTCAATCCACGAATTCCACGTGTGCTTTTGACAGATTCAAAACGAATTCTTTTAGCAAACTACGCATGGCATTGTGTATAATTTTTTTATTGAGTATGCATGTGCATGTTTTTGCCCTAAAATTTATTTTATACGGTTAGCATAAATTGTCGGGATTTAATGGAAAGCCTCATGTGATTTTCTAAGGACTGTAACATTTGCAAACTGTTAAAAAAATATTAAACTCATGGACCGATTGGATGTACATATACATATGTACGTAGTACAGTCTGTATGTATGTACATACATACAGTGAGTGTCAATGTGTTGGAGCTTGGCTTGAAGTAGGGACCATTGCTAATTGTAAGCTCCGATCGGCCTGTATCCCCACTCCAGAATATCGTTGATGCTTACCGTAGTATAATTTTCGACGTTTTTCGTCCACCCAACTCTATTTTTAATTAATCTTTTCATATTAAAAAGTGTACAACACGTTTCACGAAGAAAGCATATATGTGAATAGATAACTGGTAAGTATTTTAGTTATATCATCTGTATTCGTTTTCTAATAGGAAAAGGCATTAATGGAGTAAAGAAAAAAAATATATGCAAACTTCAAAAAACAACAATAGAAATACAAAAATATTCTTTCTTTAGTCAAACATCTTATTTATTTACTATGCTTTGCATAACCTATAAACATAATACAAATATTTGTTTGCAGATACATTATAGTTTGTATTTTAAATACTAGAAAAAATGACTGATGCAAGTGCTTCGGTTGTTGTTGTTAAAGCAAAACCAGTTAGAAAGGTTTTTAAGGCTCCCGTTAGGGTAAACAAAGTGCCACAAGAACTTTTAAATGACCCTTCACTCAATGCTGCCATTGCAGCTTTACCATCTAATTATAATTTTGAAATACATAAGACAGTTTGGAGAATAAAAGAGACAAAAGCTAAAAGAGTGGCTTTACAAATGCCTGAAGGTCTCTTGATGTATGCCACAACAATTGCCGATATTATTGAAGATTTTACTGGTGCAGATAGTGTCATTATGGGAGATGTGACATACGGTAAGAGCAGTATGGTAGCCATTTGCAATAAAAACAATGTTTCCAATAATTTCTTTTTTAGGTGCTTGCTGTATAGATGACTTCACAGCAAAGGCTTTGAATGTCGATCTTCTTATTCATTATGGACATTCGTGCTTAATTCCAATAGATCAAACTGTTGGTATTAGAGTATTATATATATTTGTAGACATTAGAATCGATGCTGCACATTGCATAGAATCAATACAAGCTGCTTTGTCCGTTACCACAAAAATAGCACTGGTCAGTACAATACAGTTTGCAGCTACTTTGCAGTCAGTTGCAAGTGAAATGAGAAAGGCTGGCTATGAAGCTACAGTTCCACAAAGCAAACCTTTAAGTCCTGGAGAGGTTTGTACAATCAATCCTAAAGAAACTTTGCCTACTGTCAAATACATAATGATTTATCAATGGTCTAAAGGTTTTGGGCTGTACAGCACCACAAATTCGATGTGCAGATGCTGTAATATATTTAGGCGATGGACGCTTTCACCTAGAGGCTGCTATGATAGCAAACCCAAAGTTACGTGCATTTCGCTATGATCCTTATGAAAAGAAATTAACTGAAGAATTCTACGATCATGATACTATGAAGTCAACTAGAAAAAACGCCATTGATCGTGCACGAAACGCTAATAAATTCGGTCTAATACTTGGTACACTTGGACGACAAGGAAATCCAAATGTGTTGAAAACTCTACAAAGCAAAATAAAATCATTGGGGAAGGATGATATAGTCATTCTGCTGTCAGAGATATTTCCGGATAAAATTAGACTCTTTGAAGATATTGATGCTTTTATTCAAGTATATATTAATAATTTTTTCTGTAAATATTTGTTACCAGGGAATTTATTAATTATAAGATACAATAATTCTTTACTTTTATAGGTAGCATGTCCAAGACTAAGTATAGACTGGGGTACAGCGTTTGACAAACCTTTACTATCACCTTACGAAGGTGCTGTAGCTGTAAATTTAGCAATTCTTGACAACGAGAAACCCTACCCAATGGATTTTTATTCAGCAGCAAGCTTAGGACCCTGGACACCTAATCACAAGCCATCGGAATTGGAAAAGCAAAGTGATGCCTGTTGTGGGAAATGCAAGGATGGAAAGTAGCAAGTCACCCTCAAAAATAATACTGCCCAGACAACAAAAATGTTCAAAAGTCATCTTTAAGAGATGTCCTTGCCGGACTTTTTTTTCTTACTTTTCAAACAGGCAGCGTCGAGCGTCTACGCCCCACGCGGCATGGAACGTGTTAAAGACAACTTTTGTACCATTAGACGTCTTAAAGACGCCTTTTGGACATTACGCGTTGTCTGGATGTGAACCTGTATAACAAGATCGAGAATTTTGTAAATAAGTTTGGATAATAATTAAAATCAAATATACAGCTCCAAATAATCAAATTGTTTAAAGTTCCAATTTGAACCCTTACCGACAATAAAAATATAAAGATTAAAAATTTCATTGGAAAGAAGGAATTACGAATCCTTGTTCACCTCTGCTCAGGAGATTCAGTATAGTTTGAATATGATGGTGCAGTAAAAGGGTGTTTGAGACGCCTACGCAAGAGCCACCTCCTTAAATAGAACGCCACATTTTATACATGTTGGATAATATGTATATATACAGCTAAGAAGAGATCTATACATTCTAACAAGCCTGCTGGAGGGTCTGTATTGGAGCGATAATGGATAGATAGAAGGGTCCGCCGCGTGGGCGAATTACGTCATACGCCCACCTGTAGCCGACTCGCGCGCATTGAACAACCCCGTGTGCTCTCGTGCATACCGGGTGTTCAAGATATACAGAATACTTTTATATTGAACGAAGAATTTGAATTCAACTTATTCAGACTATTATTATATATCAGATTTAGAATGAATTTAAATGCATCACACGCAGTTGGACCGTACTTCTTCATAATTAAAAATATATAAATTATTTCTTCGAACGCAATTCCATTTTGTAATCACATTTAATAATATATTTATAAGATATTATTCTTATAATTAGTTCTTATAGTGGGTTAACGAATTAATTTTTATTGAAACGTTGAAAATCTATATTAATTATTTATTTTTATAAAGTAATTATGGTTTTAAGAAGAAGGTTCTTCAAGATTGCTAGTAACATTTGCGATTGATGGATATTGGACACTGGGTGTACATAGTAATTCTGTGGGGTGAAAGGCGGCGCCGACCGCACCCCGGCGTCGCGACGTCAGTCGTCGCTCCAACGCGGCTCAACAAGTATTCGCGGTCCGGACGAAAAAGTTCAAAATTTGTGCGGAAGCTGTCGGTGCAACATGCAACACAGTGGATGATAAAATCAGCGCAGTTTCCATCTGTATGACAGCTGGAAAAGGCATCCGGAGAAAACATTATATCTTTACGGAATCTCTTCCGCATTGACACAAGCTTGTAAACTTCCCACTCACCAGGAAATTAAATTATCAGACGACATTAACAGCCGATTATTGTAAGTAATTATCAATCGTCATTTTACAGTACAGACAATACTTACTATAAATACAAATCATTTAATAACACGTCAATTGGAGGAACTTGATCACTTTATTGTAATAGCACAAGTCCCATTGACTTATTGTTAGATAATATACTTTGAAAATATTTTGTTCTATACTCAGAACAAAATGGAAGAATAATAAAATAATTAATTATATAATATTTCTAACTCTCCTGAGTTTTTTTTTTTATACAACACAGCAATACATAAAATGTTTCGGTTTAGTAAATTATCATAATGAGGTCCGAGCTTGCAAACGAAGACAGCGTTGGAGAAGAGTGGACGTCTCGTGGAGACTCTCAGGGTGGCAGATCGGCACGTCGAACATCGAGACGTACCGAAAGACATAATCCAAAAAGTTCAAAATCCTGTCGTGCTACGACGCCCCGTGAAAGGACCCTTAGAAGATTGGAGAGTAACGAAAGGGAACGGATGAGAATGCATAGTTTAAACGATGCCTTTCAAGTGAGTCATTAATCAATTTTCTTTATCATTCAGAGTGAATCCTAATGACTATCTCCGTCATAATATATATTTAATGTAAATTATAGTCACTACGAGAAGTAATACCGCACGTGAGCAAAGAAAGGAGACTGTCAAAAATCGAGACCTTGACCCTGGCTAAAAATTATATAGTCGCCTTGACGGATGTCATCTGCGCGATGAGAACCGAGGAACAGTCAGCTGGTCAACAATTACAACAGAATTCACAAGAAGAATCTTCCGTTCAGACAAATGTTTGTCTCAATATAAACACACCGACCTCCTCGAGATCATCTAGTCCGGAAACAAAAAGCTTTTACGAGAGCAACGACATTAATACCCTGTGGGGTGATAACTCTAATCAATGCGCGGAACTTTGAAAGATAATTCTAATGATGGGTAGAGATTGTCTTGCGAATCAGGCAGCTACTCGAGAGCTCGAAGTAGCTCTTTATTGTCAACCCCATATACTATGATAAGTTCTTGAGCGAATGCCAGGTAGATTTAAAATTGATATTCATTTTAAATTTCCTCATCGACTATAGTGATAAACGTATTCGCACAAATGCCATTAATTATAATCTTATCAATCGATAAAAGGTAAAAAGATAGAATGTCGGATAACTTGTGGCTAGTTATTCGGCATTTATTATTCTTTTATATATATTTTACTAGCTGATAATTCATTGAGTCGTTAAAACATTCAGATTTTTCATTCATTAGCATTTGAATGGTGCCAAAGATTGATACGGACAGTATTAATTTGTATCAAATAAGTATAGACACTATAATGTATATTAAATTAATCAAAGGTTATTTTTAGATAGATCATTATATAGATACACCTATATTGATTGTCAAGTCTTTATGACGAATTACAATGCAAGGATATTGATAAGAGTGATAACAGGCCATTGTCCATAATGGTCGATATTAGAACATATATGACATATATATAAGTTCAACTCCACATGGTAAATTCTGTAAAATTCTTGGTCCAAGTGAGTTTATGATATCTCTTTCAATATCAAAAGAAACAAAGATATAGTAGACATGATAGGACCTCGCTTACAATAGCGTTACGTGCTTTTTATTAATATGTATATCATGGTGATCGAACTTAATTGATTTTGTAAATTAATTGTCTGAAAGAGTTGATCTGAAATTGAAACGCATTTAGTGAGAAATTTTTATTTGCTTTGTAAGATCTCATAGAGAAAATTAGGAAGATACGTATACTGAGATTTAAGGGATCATCACAGTGTGACCGGCCGAAAAATAGCCGATTTTCGCGATTTTTTTTTAAATGGATAGGATAAGATAATCGGTCTATTATTTTTTTACAAATTGCATCACCGATAAAGAATACAAAATACAAAATGATTTTTTAACAATTTCTTTATTTATTGTTTAACATTGTTTTTGTTTGCGGAAAATTGAGAGGAAAAAAACGGTGTCCCATGGTGGCCAGGATTGCGACCGCAAATTTTATGTGAAACAAAAATTTCAAAATGATTATTAATCTGTACGAAAGCTGCTACTTATGTTCCTATAGAGGTTTTTTTAAAGTGAAATTTGAAAAAATGGCGGCGGTTTGAACCAAATATATCAAATTTAGCCTTTTTTCCGAGTTTTTCGTAAATAAAATAGGTAGATTTAAAAAAAAAAGCTTCCATAGCAACCTAAGGAACGACGTGAAGAATGTTCTGTTAAAATTTCAAACGGATAGCTTGAAAACTCTTCCTTTGAGAATGGCCACCGTTTGGAAAACACCATTCCGAGAAAAACATCTTTAAAGTTCGGAGTGCTGGATTTTCAGATAAATCGTCTACTTACGATAAATCGGCGATACCGGGTCTCACGCTCCAATCACCTTTTCTAAGAAAGGCTGTAGCGACCGAAATAATTCGAATTTTGATCTAAAAATTGGACAGAATGTTTATAACCGCGTATACTATCGGATAATGCAAAAAAAAATCGATTTTTTGAAAATGTTACATTGTGATGATCCCTTAAATTAATTTTTAACGGTCACACTTCAGTAGAGTTTCCATAAGGATCACACGTTAGGTTAGGATCCCTGTGACCCCAGGTGACCGTTAGAAGTTAAGAAACACCAAAATATGCAACTGCAAGAAATAATATATTTAATATATCTATATATACATATATATTAGAATGAATAATAAATTATATATTTAAAAAATTATAAAACTAATTATTGTTTTGAAATACTAGCTTGCAGAAATGCTTCAAGAGCGCAAATTTCAAAATTAACTATATACAGCAATAGCTAATTTAATCATCTTAATGAATTCCTTGTCAAGGCTATAAAGTTGTGAGCAGATAAAATTTTAATTGAATAGCTATTATTGATATTAATTAACTTGTTCCGAATGAGACGGGCCTTGTATCCAAGGACTGTAAATCGACTAGAATGGCCGTGTGAGTTTTCGAAAATTCTGGGACACAGATTAAACGTACCGTCTGTCCCTCTTGACCTAAATTTCGTAATACAAAAGATTATTATTTATTATATCACTGTACACTATTTATTCTTACCTTTGTACAATTTACTTTCATACTTTTCCATGTTGCTAACAAAATATATGTCAGGGCATTCTTGCATGACAAACGGATCTTTGTCAAAATATGGATAGGCTGCAAGAGTATCTGGTGCAGTAGGTGCATAATTTCTCCAATCCAAAGTTCTCTCTAACCAGCTTAATGGAAAAACTTCGGATATGCCAGCAACTTTCATTATATCTTGAATAGGTTGTCCACTGGAGCCAGATACAATTCTATTACCAATTTTCCCAATCCAAGGATTTGTAGCTCCATGTAAACTTTTATATCTGCATTATGTAGTTCATTTATTTAGGTTGCGATTAGGCATGTCTTTTTATTCTATAGAATACCTTGAAGATTTAGGCAGCATGCATGGGTGTATAGGTTGTTGAGGCATACTATGACACGTTGGATCGTATTGTCCTGGCATTAATGTTATGCAACAACATTGTACAATTTGATTAAGAAAGGAATCAAAACGATTTACTGCAATTGAGGTCTCATTAGCTACCATTAAGTCTTGAGCTTTATTTTTGGCATGGCCTTTACTCATATGGATTTCAGCTGAACTGCGAATGCTGTTTCCTGTATAATTATAAGCTCTTATTTTCATAACTATGTGATCCTGTGAATGTTATATTTAATTTATTGTACCAGCAATTATCACTCGCACGATAGATGCTTCCTCTTCTTGCATTTCCCTATCACCAGCCATTCCGGTTATATATTCCACTAATAGCTTGAATGCCATACTCTGTGCATAATTTACAAAATCTAAACCTGACACTAGCAATAACTTTCCATTTACTTTTGTTGTCAAATTCGAAGTAGATGCTTTTGGACAGCATCCTGGAAAACAATAATCTTCTACCTGAGATAAAAATTAATTCTGTTGACTTATTTTTGAAAAGGAATCATCTATGGTAAGGAAATATTTACCCAAAATGACCCATCTTGGATTGCATGACCAAGTACAGCACAAACTAATCCTGAAACCAAGTCTTTTGTATTTACATAATTTCCTGTCAGTTTTACTCGCATCATTTCATCTTCCAAATATACATAATCTTTGTCAGAGTAATAATAAGAACTTGATGGTGAAGCAGCAATCTGAAGTTCTTCGCTAAGTTCATGTAAAATTGATGGTTTAAGTTCCTGGTGTTTATACAGTGTCCCAATTATAATACAACGATTATCAAAAATATCTTCTGTAGCGAGTTGAGTAAGCTGTAACACACGGACTTGTCCTGTGAAGTATATTATATCTATTGTACCTAAATTTCAGACATAATTCAATTCTGTCTGAATATTCAAGAAACATACCCCATTTCGATTTTGCTCTCTCTATAACAATTTCCTTTAAAGCTGCTAATCTAGCCAAGTATATACAAGAGTATTGTTTATCAAAAGATCTTAAAGGGAGAGTAAATCTCAAGAAATCCTCAAATTCAATGCTCTTTCTCTCAATTGTTGGAGAATTTTCATCTCTCGGAAAAGACATCACTAAACTTATTAAGACTGCGATTGTTTTTCCACATTGAAACAACTGTCAAGTAAGAAATCCCATTTTTTCAATCTGCTTTAATTTGCTCCATTCACTAGACCTAGGGCCTTGACACTTCAATGGGCTATAGTGAAACCACTGAACTATACTCAATATGGAACGAGCCCACAGTAGTAACAGCACGAGCCGAGAGAGATAGCCGATATAGGGGACGACCTCTTTGTTTTTCAGGGCTGTATCAAGACGTCCGATGTCCCGA